>VUQG01014689.1:0-15358 GCA_015106755.1 Etia nguti
ACACACACACACACACACACACACACACACACACACACACACCAGTCAGTGACACGGTCTCTCTCAGTTTTGTCAACAGTCAGACAGTATCAAGTGAAAAATGGCCTTTGAGCACAAATGTCACTGAAGCCAACGTTGATATTAAAGCCTATTGGACTAAAGCTTCAGGCTGCTCTCTCCACAGAGAGCCGACAGCCAGCGAAGAAAGACAAAAGAAAATGGAAAAACAGATAAATATGAAAACCTGTTCTGATAAAGTATTTCTTTCTGTCAGTTTCACACCTTGAAATAAAAAGTCCTCTGAAAGGCTGTGATTATTTTGTTAGGGCCACATAAGTCTTCAAAGCCTTTTAAGTGTCCTAAATTTCACCACCCACCAGGTTAAAATCAATCATTACGAAAATGTTTTCACATTGAAAAGTACGTTTTTGTGCCAGTGTAGCCTTAGCCTTTGCAGAGCAGTGTTTTGTCTTTGATAAATGCAGCAAGAAAATCTTGTCATTTCATCTCTGTGGAAAAGTTCAAGCTCATTCAATATAAGAGCCTCTTGTTTGAGTCCAGTCTAATAGTTTTGGAAACAATAACCCTGGCCCTGAGAAGTCCTCATGATTCATGCTCTGTACTGCATGCAGCTTGGAGGTGAGCGCATAAATGACAGGAAATGCTGCATATAGGCCAGATTCACCAAAGTGTCCTAGAAAGTAGCAGCTGCTCTTATCTGCTTTCAGCATGCAGACACCTCAAAGTAAGGAACATGGGGTGATATGATTCTGATGTGATGCTATATTTTTAGTAACTGACAATATATTAATATCTCTGAGAGAAAAAATAGTGTTAGTGACTCAGCGCAATCTTTATGTATGCTAAAAATATCAAAATCAAATGCATAACAATATGAATCCATATACATACATCCATATTGGTTTCTTCCTCTTTTCTTAATGTCAGTGGCCTTCTAAGCTTTATTAAATAATATTCACAATATTGATCCAGCCCTGAAATACAGGCTGTCTGACGACTCTGACATGTAGGTGGAAGTCCACAACATGTAACCTCGGGATGCACTGATCCAACTCTTGGTCTTCGTTACTGAGGTCAGTCCATGTTGTCCATTTAAATTTATCTTGTCCAATTGTTACAACATGTGGCATCAACAGCGTTGCACAAGTTGCAAGAAGGGCTAACAAATCCCTCTTGTGGTATTTTATATTAGCTCCACGGAGAAGTTTGCTTATTGGATCAGTTTGTAGCTCTTATTTCATGATGAGCTACCAAAGCTACCATGAGCTACCATGAGCTACCAAAGCTACCATGCCATGAGCTATTTGGCGCTATATAAATAAAATTGAATTGAATTGAATGATGTATAGCTGATGAATTGTGAAATTTTGCTAATGTTAGCTTTAATTCACATGTCTCTCTCCTCTTCTCCAGACACATGGACTGTGTACAAAAAATTGAGCACAGTAAACTATAAAACAGTTGCAGGAAACTTGGGCACGACCAAAACTATTGCAGCCGGAATGGTTGCTTTGAAACAAGGCAAGGACCAGGTCTGCAAGCGCTTATAGTCAGCTGTGATCTTCAAACCAATCAACAAAATGGAGATAAAAAGCCAACAAAACTGACACAGTCTGCCATCGGTCTACTTTGGTTAGCGAATTAATGGAGTTAAATGGCGTTGTTTTTTGGGTTAAAAAAAATGCACTGCAGATGAGGTAAACTGATTAACGAACACTGACTCAGGCTGTGTTGCTTGTGTTGTGTTGGTAATCTGTCTGCATTTTGAAATTAGATGGCATGTATTTACAGACCTTCGCAAGTCTGTTTGAGAGTCATAGCAGTCAGTCCACATCAGACTGTGGTGGTTTGTAGAGAGGTTGTCTCACACCAGGTAATCTGTGCAACTGCCTTCCAATCAAAAGAGGATTTTCCCTCTGCTGTCCATTAGAAAAATTCTGACTTTCACATTGGTTATACTTCTCAAACCTGGAATTTCAGTACTTAGTAGCTTGGCAGTTTTAATTTGAGGTCATTGCAGTTCTGATGTAGGGTTTTTGAAAACTTTCCAACTCCTGAAATGAATGTAATGCCTTTGGTTTGAATAATTAGGAGACTATATGTATAACAAGAAAAAGAGAGAGAGAATGTTTAGCACTGTAGTTATGTCAGCAATTAAGTAACAGTCACCTTTCTGAATTCAAACAAAATAAGTGACAAGTTGCAAAACTGCTTTGCTGAATTGGTATTCTCCTCCTATAGTCTAGCACCTATACCACAGTACCTTGACAGGCAGACCTGCCATACCTGGCAGGTTGTCAAGCCTTGGAGTTCTTTAAAAGATCGAGTGTAGGGCTGCTGTTAGAGAGACCTTGCTTCTTTTTTTCTTTTTTTTTTCCAAAACCAAAGACTCAACTCAAAACTGACAAAAATTAATTAAACAGTATACTTTCAAAGGCAATCTGTTAGTTCAAAGCTTATGGTAACCAATGCATAACACGATGTGCTATTTTCTCCTGTGTAGAAGCTGGTAGAGTTCAGCAGCTCTCTGCTGCCTAAATCTTGACTCTGTCCTGCTTGTCCAAGTATGCAAGCTCAGTGTCCAAACAGGTTTACATTAGACTCGAATCACAGTCTGACACTTTGGCAGGTCTAGTACACTCACTGACTGATCAGGGCTTAGTAACTGATCAATTATGCATAAGCTCATAAAACAACAACAAAAGGTCACTTGTTGCAGAGTAGGCTGAATTAAAATGTCGTTTTGCTTCTGTCACAAAAGTTAAAAAAAAAAAAAAGACATCAGAGTATCTCTATGTAGGCATTCAATTCTGATTAATCAACTGCAGGAAAACTACAATAACTACAGAGGGGATGTACAGAAGTGCTGAGATTCTTCTGCTGACTTTCCCTCTGGGCTTGTGCTGTGTCTTTCTAGGATGCTAAATGGATTTGGATTTGTTTTGGCAGCTGTTAATAAAATACAAACTTATGACAGATCGTTAGCCCAAGTAGAATTATGTTTGGACCTTGGATTCAACAGACACGTAAAGACACAACAACCGTGACGCAGTCTGTGCAGCAATAAAATAAATTAATAACCAAGAAATCTATTCAGGGTTGGCTTAAGCCTCTGTAGGAGTCGTGAGGAATCCTGAATAATTTTGTCTTCTTGTGTGTTTCTCAACAGCTTTGACCTATTTGCTTGGTAAAGTCACCCCTCTAAATATAGACATTGGTGGGATTGAGAAAGACAGGGGGGAGAGAAGAGGAGGAGGCAGAATTATCAAAGTACTTTATGGTTGAGCTCAGTGTGAATTAAATCTGTTTTTTCCCCAAAAAAGAGAGGTGGGGAATAAGGAGACAAGGAGAACACGACAAAGGAATAAAGGCGCACAGCTTAATTAGCAAAGACACAGATCAAGCCGAGGAAGCAAAGCAAACAGAAAACGGTGGTCTGCGTGGTGTCACGTACTGTTTGACTGCACCAAATTCCCCTTGCTTCGCTACCTTTTTTTTCCTTTTTAAACATGTGGTCTTTCTTCTTTTTTTGCCTGAAAATACCAGCAGGCTGCTAACAAAATCAGAGGCACAGAACATTATGTTTCCATTTCTGACAGACAACGTTGAATCCAGCAGATGGAGGCTGTATTGTACCTGTTTACCACACCAAACACTTCAGTTCGGTGCTTGGTTCATCAAAGTGTCCTCTGCAGGCTTGTTCACTTCGGGAAGCACTGAGCTATTGATTCTGCTGCTTTGTTAGCCTTTCTGTATAAAATAACACCTTCTTCTCTATAGAGTTGTTTGCACTTTAGGCAGCTTTATGCATTTTTTTTCTGTGTGTGGGTGCACACATGGTATATGCATTTATCTAGATCATTGTTGAAGCAAGCTTGTGCAGATGTCTGCTTTTAGACTTCTTGTAAGACGTGCCTCTTCTATCAATGTTGCTTCCTTCCAGACACAATGCTTGTCCACCTAATCCAGTCCCAGTGCTCTAATTGGCTAACTGCAGCCATTTTCTCTGCTCTGGGGAGCGTGGAGATTAGGGGGAGTGTGTACTCGTTGCTGCCCGGCGCCTAAATGAGTCATGCTGTGGGTACAATGTCTCTCCGAGGGATAGATGGAGCACGCCCACACATACACACAGAGTAGGGACTCGCCACAAGATTACTGAGCTAGGATCGGTAAAACTCAAAAAACATACACGTATAGATTTTGATGTGTTATGTCTTTAACACTGAACCAGTAATAATTTGTGTGTTTTACTGGCCAGATCAACGCTCTCACACCTGAGCTTACCTACTGATTCCTGCAGAGGTTTTCCCTACTCTCATGTAAATATCAATAATGAATGTTGCCTGGGGCTAAACACTCAAGTTATGTTGTTCACAATACTCACAGTTCATGAATGCTACATTAAACACTACCTTTGCACAGTTCTGTTGTCGGCTCAAGATGCAGTGTTAAAGACCAAAGAACACACCACTGCTCCAGCTTCATCTACAATGTTTAAAACCAGTTATTTTTAGCTTTGGTTTCATTTATCAGAAGACACCGATTAATTAAAAAACTAAAGAAAGTACTGTAGTTACAATTAGTAAAGCGCAGATGTGATGTACCAGTGCCTATGCCAGTGTTATTGAACAAATTGGATACTGGCCAGATGTCTTTGATCCACATGGAAAACTGTCTCATGGTGCAAAAACCTGAAACAAATATTCATCCACACGCCTTAGCAGGTGGTAAAATAATGACAGTAGCTCAATTCAAGCACCACACAATTCATAAGAAACAATTTTGGTAATCAATTCATGTTAATCAACTTATTCATCGAGGAAAAGTGTCAAACACTGACTGATTTCAGCCTTTCAAATGTTATGATTCAGTGCTTTCTTTGCTTTCTTACTGGTACTCAGACTCAAAGTTGTCTGAATTGATGTTTCTTTGACAGGTACCCTCAACCTAAAGATTGCTGCAGGCTAAGCACACACCTTCATACTGGCAGCACTCCCCAGAAGGACAACACAACTCACAAAGAGCTCATGGAGCATGATAAAGAGCTGACTTGGTCTCCAGATTCCCTTTGTTTATGATCCAATCAAGCAAGCCTAACTCACAAAGGCCATACCCCACAGCCAACAGGACCCAAAGGATCATGATGCCACACATCAGATTACAGATAGACACGGGACAGGTGCAATGCCTATGTCCGTAAGAAGGTGGATCAAAATGCTAATAGTCAAATTAATTACAACTTAATGCCTCCAATCTTCTTTTTACCAATGCATGCACAGTTTTCTGACTGTAGCACACTGTAAAGCTATGCTTTGTTAACAGTCATTAAAAACCTTTTTAGACCTCTTTTTAATTTAAACACGCAACATTGTAAAATCAATAAAGGAATAAATAAAGAAATAGACCTATGATCTTATCAATGTCCACCTTTACATGTGTTTGTTAGTTAGTTGAAATAAGTCCCTTTGTAATGACAGACTCTTCCTTATTTAAACTGAAGAATAAATTATTCTATAGGTATATTCTTCTCACTAATGATCCAAATCAGTTCAGCAAATACTAAAAAGGGAGAGAAACAGCGGCTCTATTGAACGGGTTCTCTGTGTCCATCAATACTGTGAGTTTACTTTCAAGGGGAAAAGTTGGATCGATGCATACCTGGTTACCATGCCAAAGTCTCAAAATGAAAAAGCTGCTGGGTTGTTACAAATTCAGATATTCAATACTGATACTACGCGTATTTGTTGAGGGATAGGTGCACATACTGTATACAGCTTTGTTCACCAACACAACAACATTCAGACACGCACACCGAGACACCATTCAAATGTAATCTACTTAGTCTTTGTGCTGCTTTTATCTTTCATAAATATTGAAGTAGGCAGTGCTTTAGATGTTAGCTGACAGTCACATGATTGTTGGGGCAGCTGCTGTGGCTTTGCAGTAGACCAGAGTTTATACAAAGGTTTGATGTTCAACAGCATATACGCTATAAATGAAGCACAGACTTAACCAAAGAGTTCTCCAAAGCCCACATAACTGCACACAGACAGGGAAGATGCCACTAGAGGTCTCTCAGAGTGAGCGCCGCAAAGCACCATCGAGAGTTCATTTCTCTCAAGCAGACCCCGGGGAGAGGAAGTGGATAGAGGAGATGTGAGGACAGGGCCACTTTCTCCTGTCCTTGTTTCCCTGACAGAGAGCTTTGCTTCCAAACGTGAGCTGAGCATCTAATGCCCATCAGACCAAAAGACTTGCTTGAAGATTTCTGAAGCACTCTGAGGTGTCGCTAAGTCAAACGGCTCAATGAAGACAGCCATAAGGCGCCAGTGATCGTTTAGGCTTTTTTCGAATTCAGAGGAAAAGACTTTAAAAGGGTGCACAATCTCTGAAAATGTTTATTTCATTCACAACGGATCTCTTCTCAATTAGGATAGTCTGTATTGTTGAGTAGTGGTGGAACTGTGAGAGAAATTGAATTTATCCGCTCTACTTTGAGGAGGAAAGGTTCTATTTGCATGTGTAAGTACTATCTACCAGGAGAGGTACTAGCTATAATCCCATTAATCAGCATAATTGGCTCATAATTGGCTCTCATCACGTCCCTACAGATGCCATCAGTCAAGCCTCAACATTACTGCCAGACATCTCAAGCACTGGCTCACTCTCCCTGCAGAGATGATACAGGTTTGGTCTTTGCTGTTACACTGAAGAAACAGTGTGCACACACAACAAATAATGATCTTCAAGCCTCACTAAAAGTCACTCTTTTATCCAGTAAACAGCCATGTGTAAACAATACGCCGAGACTTGCTGCATAAAAAGCAAAAGCAGACATCTACCTTCATATCCCCCCAAAAATGAGATGTGGACTGGCAGCAGCGACAGAAATCAATCACTTTGCAGTACGAGCAGAGCCGATCACCTGTGCACATGTTCAGGTACATGTGAGCAGGTGGGCGTGTGACAAAAGACTAATGAAACCAGACGTGTGCATCTCACTCCTGTGACAGATGTGTGATGGCTCGGGGAAAAGGGCTTTCTGTTCCTGAGAACTAAGGCAGCTGCTGAGGCAGAAATGCTGGCCACTTCAGAAAAGATACAGGATTTACGGTTTCACAACAAAACATCAGAACGCAGTTATTTTGGAATTATAAAAAACAAATGATTTTAAACCTGTCTTCAACATTTGTGGAATTGGAAAAGTTATAAATAACTAAGGCAACTACGTTTCATATCTGGAGTTAGCCTTTTTTTGTTCAGGAAAGACGAACCACAGTATTTTTTATGTCTGATGTTCCTGACGCTTTAAAGTCTTTAAAGTCGAGTAAACTTAAAAAAAGGAAACCGACTACTGTGGCAAAAGTAATTAAACAAACCTAACTTTGTAAAGGTTGGTGAAAGCAGTACTTTTTGTGCGCTTCACACATGTTTTGTTAAATTCAATCAAGCTGTTACATTTCTAAAACAATGAGCAATATTAACCCAATTCTGGCCAAAAAAACAAAAACAAAAAACTGGCACTGGCTGAAATAAAATTTAAAGTTAAGTAAGTCATATCTTTAAAAAATAAATACATGAATCTCTGTTTGCTAACTTGTAATGAGTTGAGAAACCATGAAGGTTCTTATCTATATCAGATATTATAACATTATCACGTTGCCTAGCAACCACTTACCAATGGGTTAAAATGCAGCATTTATGCACCTTTGATGCCTTATAAAGGCACTGTATCATTTTGATTTCAACGTTGATAACATCTCATTTACATGTACAAAATATTCATCATGCTTGATATATTATCATTAAATGTATATATTATCATCCATGCATTAAAATGATCCATTTTAATGCATGGTGTGAATTTACTTCACAGCAAGTTTTGTGGATCTAAATTAAAGTTATTAGTTAACAGTTATTAGTTATCTGTAACTTATATCCACAAAACATTCATTTTGTATCTAATCTGACATCATCATGCTGTGTAGCAAAGATCTACCAATGTGTTAAAATTAACATCTGTAGCATTTGTGCTTGGAAAACATATCATTTTTATTTTTTGACAGTAACGTCTAATTTAGAACCACAAAACTTTCATTATGCATGATATTTTATGATGTCATCACGATGCTTAGCAACCACCTAACAACAGCCTAAAATCACTGGCATGTGCTTGTAAACTTAATATAAGGAGGCCAGGACGTGAGCTTTACTAATTTCACTAGGCAATTTTTTTGTTTTACTTAAAATTGAACCAACTCAGAAAATATGATAATGAAAAGCCCACAGTAATTCAAACAACTGGTGATTAGCTATATGTTTATGTGTGTGCAGTTTAGGGTTGCAGCAAGCTTCCCTGGCAAAGATTTTAAGACATTTTGTTAGCTTGGAAAATATGACAGAAGTGCAACATTTTGGTATTATTTGGCAATTGTCCTTTAGAAGATGATTATTTTCCCAGTGGAGTTCTCAAGGAGGGGATGGATCAGCGTGGGAGATCAGAGGGTGATATGGTCATCCAATTGTCTCACACTTACACTATATTAAAATCTATTCTCAAGAGACATTTTGGGATGTGTATGTTTTTGTAGCAATTACCACAGCCCATATACTGCATGGCTAGAGAGACGCTGCTTTAAGTAAGATTTAATAACCCTGAACATGGACACAGGAGAAAAATTGCTAACCAATATAGCGACATAGCGATAACATTTTCAGTGCTAAACCTTAACCCTGTTCCTGTCCACAAAAACATACACTGAACAGAAAACTTGGTTTAATTAAAATGCCAAGTTACGATAAATACATAAGTAGCTTAATACATGAAAGGTCAATTAAATATGTATCTGACAATGTAAAAGATAAAGCTGTTTGCCAGGCAAAGTGCTGAAACTGCTGGTCCTGTACTCCAACCTCTTGGGTGTGGATGCGTCTAATGCACATTTTTGTGATTGTCTGTGAGTAAATGCATTGTATGTTTGTCTGGGGAGGCGCACTGCTCGTGTCAAACAAAAGAAAACGCACTTGCTCTTTGTTGATCAGTGTAGCAATCTAACCTTGAGCAACCAAAGCATCTTCCTGCGCACTGAAGCGCATTGCAAAACAAAGCAAACACAACTGAGAAACAGAGAGAGGTGGAGTAAGTAACGGAGGGAGGTAAAGGAGAAGTCAGTCAAAAAAAAAAAGGCCATGCATAGAAAAGAAAAGCGTCTGGTGACAGAGCGGAGTTTATCTGAACAACCAGGTAAAAAAATTCTCCGGAGTGAGAAGGAATCAAGTAAGTGCTGCCTTGCATTTTGCCGAATTGGATGAGAATATGAAAATTCAACAGCTGACTGTTTTCTTCTCTTTAATATTGTACAATAAAACAATTTTGGGGCATGGCAGGATTCCAGTGAAACAGTGTGAGGGAGAGAAAAAAGCCCAAGATAAACAAAAGAGAGATAATTTGTCTTACCCTGTAAGATAAATTGATCCCCCAGCTTTTGATGCTCATTTAGTATTTAGTATTCAACTCACTAGTAGCACACTGAGCTCTTGATCGGATTTGCTGGCGTACTGGGGATAACGGGTTAAGAAGTATATTCCAGGAATCAATTTTGCACAATAAATTTGATGAACTTTTATTAGTATGAAAATGCAATTTTTGACAGAAATGAAATACTTTTTAAACTGAAATTAAACCCACATCTTCACTGAGGAGTACAAAAGAAGCTCTAAGCTTTTGAGAAATAGTGATTTTATTTATATCGCAATATGTATATCAGCATTTACTGATATCAATAAATATATATTGTAATCAGATTATTTTCCATGTCATTGAGCTCTCTATATTAATACTGAGTATAAGTTTTTCAAAATGAAGCAGCTTTTACTTTGAAGGCCAATACTGTTTGTTTCTGGTTCGCCACTAGTTAGCAAATATTCAGATTCTGGTTCTTTCGGCCAAACTACAGGCGAGTGTGGCAACCTGCTATAAACTAAATCAAGACCAAGGAGGTGTTTGTTGCAGTATCCTATTCCATCCAGCAACCACTCCCCAGTCGGTCAGTGAATCCACATTTTTCCCTAGTAACAGAAGGTTGCCGGGGGGGGGGTCGTTGGCCAATCCCTGTGGCCTTACCTCCATCAAGGCTGATAATCCCCTCAGCATGAAGCACGAGCTAAATCCTTGGACCAGAAAGATATCTGAATGTGAAATTGATTGTGAAAAATTCTTGAAAACATATCATGTCATATTTCTGTTTGTATTTGTGACGGCAAAGAATCCTGTCCAAAATTTCTGGATCCAGATCTGATGCCAGGCCAAGTCCCACTTCTAGTAAAATGTTCACGCAAATATATCCAGAACTTTTTCCTGTTAACAGGCACGAAAACAAACAGAAGCAAACCGAAACAATCACATAACCACCCTGGCGGAGATAATTAGCAGACTTTGGAAAGCTACTCCAGAGAATCAGTTGCCTTGACAAGAACAGATACTAGACAAAAATGGATGCTCAGACAGGAAAGTTTTAAATTTTTATATGTTGAATAGTTCTCTCTATTGTCCTGGCCTTGTTTGGAAGCGGAGAGCAGGTTGAAGAAATGGTTATGATTATAAATACTCTCTGTTGGAGGACAACCTTCATACATCTTGACAATTTGTGTATTCATCTTTGTTCTCCTTGATATCAAGATGCAATAAATATTATTGTTTGACAGCTGTGGTATGTTCCTAGCTGACTTCAAATCAGCCTCAGAAAGATTATGCCGACACTTAGAACAAGGTAAGACTAAAAAAAAGGGCATAAAGCTCTATCAATGTCCCCAAGTGTCTCAAAGAGATTCAACTAAAACCCCCAACACCTTATTTGTTTCTATTAACAGCTCTGTCTTAAAGACAACTTAAAACATCTGAATACAAATCCCACCTGACAGTTTCCCTGTGAAATGGATCAGAAGTGATAATATTAAGCCCATCTGTTCAGATAACGACATCTACAAAATCCCTCAAGTTATGTGTCACTCTAATAAATAAATGAAAACGGGACTCAAACAAACAAACATACTGTAAAATGGGCTGAACGCTAATCCTGCCCTTGGAGACTCTGCAATGCCAAAAGAAAGTAAAAAGGATTCCCTTTCGCTGTTAGTGTTGTTGTTGGTCAATCTGCTGTACCTGAATTAGCTCTTCAACCTGTGGGAGAGCTACTGCATGCTGTAATCTTGTTTGAAGATAAGATGAAACTTTAATCACCCCTGTAGGGGAAGTGGGCCATTGCAGCAGCAAAAAAATGGGATGTACTAGATAATAAGACAAATAAAAAGGCCCGAGATAACATAAGAAAAAAATAATCAAATGGAATGTTTATTATCTCTTTTATTATCTGACTGTATGTTATTGACCCAAATTTGTGACCAGTGTGCCGTTTTTTCTGTGTCGGGATGTGTTTGTACACACCGAGCGGGTTGCTTGACCGAGGCGTTTGCTGCATTGCACCATGCACTTTGGAACAAAATGAAACCTGCAAATGTTCACAGTCTGCGGCTTTCTCATAAAACATCATGAAAGTTCTACCTGAATCAGTTGTGACCTGAGCTTCGACATCAATAGGCTGCAGCATGTTTCAATCTGTCCAACTGAATGCCTGCTGTAATGCTGCCATTAGGGATGATTTGAGTGCATACACTTTCTGGCGTAATATCATTACCATCCAAATTGAATACTTGTAGTGTCAAGCTTATATGCGCGGATCGTACCAAATAATGATACAGACAATCTGACATTCTGATAGCTTTCCCTCATTCAGCAGGTCACAATATGAGATAGCGTAGCAGCCTCTGCACATTCAATTCCCCATCCCACTGAGGTGGCAAAGATGGAATATTTCATTAGGATCTGGGCTAAACAGAATCACCGCTCTGATATATCTGTGGGAGCAGGCAGGCTAAGCAGACTAAGCAGTTGTCTTGCTGTTACCTAAAGCCACAGAGAGCAGTGGGAATTATTACTTGGCTATCACATACATGATGGTCAAAATCCTGCTGATGCTATCTGTACCTAAAGTCTTCGACAACCCTCTGGAGATCATCAGCCTGGGTGACTGCGAACCTTACTGTCAACTGCAGTGTCACACTCACTTTACCACACTTAATGGAAAAACACATGGGGTGGTGGATAAAGAAAACATTAACTTCAAAAAGGAAGAGAAATAGCTGGTGGACAGATGGGTTTGTTTTATATATAAATATATATTTGGGATACCAGATACTGGAGAATGATCCCTAATCTTAGCCTCAAACACTGAATCTTGCTCTCATGAGCAAAAAAAATATGCACAGAATTTTCCTTCAAATAAAGAAAAACAATGATCTCTTTTCCTCTGCCTTAGCTTTAGCATCCAAAAAAGAGCCAATTACTTACACATCCCCTGTAATTAACATGAGGGAAAGGAAAGCCTAATGCTGCTACAACTACAGAATTATGACAGAGAAGCTGTCTCTAATGAGACAGGCCTTGGGGATTTTCTCCTCTCTCCTCTGGCCTTACTGACTCCTCAGGTCTCTACAATGGGTGGTGGGACAATGCCATAGCTATCACTTTGAAGCCCATGATTAAAAAAACAAAAAAGGAGAAAAACAGGTGGGAGGCAGTAACGCAAATATATAATTTTATTAAGTTAATTTACATGGAAGCGACTATTTAGAAAGAATGGTTTACCAAAAAAAGGACAAAAAGTTTCCACAACAAACTGGTCCATGAATGTCAAACGCTCAACATTTGTAATCAGCCAAATTCAATCAGCCAAAACACAGACAGACACACATACTTGAGCACTAATTCCTCTGACATGTGATGAGATAGTGTCAGTTATTAAATATCACATAATAAAAATAATAATAATAAATAATAAGATTTCCTTTTGCTTATCCAATTCAGGGTCATGGGGAGTCTGGAGCTTATGCCAGGTGTCACAAGGTGACAGGGAGGGGTACACCCTGGACAGGCCTATGCACCAATCTTTGAGCCAACATTCAGTATCGGCCTTATTGAAAGATATCAGCCACATCATAGCCAGATAATTTTAGATAAAACATTTGTAACAAAGACATCTTTCCTTATGCTATATGTGAAAAAAAATAAACGGTAGATAAACTGACAGAAAAAGATGTAGTACTGATATTAGCCAAGGGCGAAGTTGCTCTTTCAAACGCCGAATTACACATCAATGCTTCCTTCTTTTTAACATTGAAACAGAGCTGTATATTCACAGAAGTATATCTACTGTACATACTGATGGAAAACAAAGACTTTATAATCAAGTTATACTACCCTAATTAGGACCCTCATAATGACTAAGATAATATGATCAAGATCCTTATATAGCTCTGTAATCAGACTACTACCGTCCCTTTTCATAATAAAATTACAAAAACAAATAAAAATATGGAATAAATATTATTCAGGCTGTGCTTATGTGTGTGCAGCTCTTTCCAGAAGGGATGGGTTTGTCTTATGGTTGGTCAAAGAAATGCCCTTTTGGCCACAAAGGCGCTGGCCACGAATATTAAGACTGTGGGTCGGTGTGTCCCCATGCTGCTCTCTAGACCGAATCAGTCTGCAGGCAGCGACCTGAAACACCAGTCAGAGAGGTGGAAGAAAGTTGACAGACATCTCAAATATCACACATGGCCAGTTATTGCTCTTTTGAGTGTTTAAAAGAATGAAGATTTTATGTTCAAGTCTAGAAAGTAAAATATTTTGTAGGCCTGTCTCAGGACAGCTAAAACTAACCCCAGAACGACTGTCCAATCATAGCTTAGCGACTGTAACCTCCGGTGACCATAGGCAGTTAAATATGAGTTCTAGTCAGAATCTCAGTCTGACAAAGTATTATTTTATAAACAGCAAAACCCTGGAAACAAATGATACAGGTACCAAGTCCCTGAGCCGCCTGAATAAGTCAGCCAACAACCACAATTTACACCAGACAAGAAACACAAAACATCAAAATCCGAAGACCTTTGCGGTTTATTTACAGCAAATATGTAAAAATTAAACCAAGAGTGCTGTGTATTAACCCAACCCCAGAGTCAGTTTCTCTGCCTGTTCACTCTGTTTCTCTGGTACAAAATCTCGCACAGTGATAGAAACGTTTATGAGCTCAAGTCACAACATTTGAACAAATTCGATACTCCAAATTTGGTTAGAGTAACACTTATTAGCAGCTCTGTAATTTATTTGCACGTTACCTCGGGTATGCCAGTCAAACAAAGTGGCAGCTCACAGCAATAGTCAGGGTGATAAACAGATGTCTGAGGGTGTGGTGCCTCTGGAGAAACGTCATCTAGACTATTTGAAGACAACCACCTAATTAACAAGTAATGGATAAAATGCTATAGGTCAAACTGTGTTTAAATGCTTGAGCTGCCACAATGCCCATGGCAGCTCAACTGCAGCCAAAGTTTAAAAAGGTACTACTCTCATACATATCTGGAATTTGTAGTTCTTAGCATAAAGCCTCTTCTTTTATGCTATTTTTATGAAATCTACCATTACATATATATTGTATGAAGCCATTAAGCTCATAGCTAAGACAAAGTTCCTGTTTAATTCAAGCTAGAAACAACAAGTCAGTTGGAAAAGCAGTTTTTAACTAACGGCGGTATCTTAATATGCTAATTCATGTTAGTTTAATTAGTTAGCCACAACTGATAAAATCTGATAATGACAGTTTTCATTTTAACCAGAAAAAACAGGGCTCGCTAATTTTTATGCTGGGAATTAAGGACCCATTGTTTCAGTGATAATAACGGTAATCAGAAGGGTGGAGGGACGCCGCTGTCACTCCTCTCTCTCTCGTTATCAACCTGCAGAATTTTGTCATTTATCTCTCAGGTGTAGCACGCACACTGTATTCTAGGTTTGGCACAAAAATGGTATCAGAAACTCACTTTAAGAAACCCTTTCTGCGTTTCACATTTTTATGCATATCAACACCCAAAAACTGTGCACATAATTCTGCTGGTTTTCTAACTTTATTTATCACAGGTACCAGAAGTTACACTCTACTTCTGATAAATACCATTTTCTCACATCTGTTGCATCATTGTTTTTATAAAGGAATAGAAAACTCCTTTGTCACAATAGGGCTGGATTCAAAACGATAGCCTGAGTTTTGCAGTTCCATGTACCTCTCTGGCGATAAGGCCAGCTCAATGGTGAACAGCAGCTTGAGCTGTGCACTTGTCTGCGCTGTCCTGCCAAAACGGATACAAAGCATTTAGTAGAAAAAGTGCTAGGAGAAGGGTTTGGAAAAATATAGATGGGAGGATTGGTTGTGAGCATGTGGTG
>VUQG01014689.1:19413-40874 GCA_015106755.1 Etia nguti
AAAATCAAAAAATTTAAAAAAAAAAAAAAAAAAAAAAAGGAGAGTGGAAGATTATTAACATTAATGGAAACAGAGCAGATAAATTAAATTATATTACCCAGACTCTCTTTTGATCTTTGCCTTTTTTTTTCTTGTGGATTATTGGATCATTTCTGGCATTTTAAGCTTTTTTATAGATGGCTTAAACCAACATTTTGTTACAAATAGACACTAGATCTTGTTTTAAGAGGACATGTCACTTACATTTCTAAGAAGTTGAAAGGAAGTGACAAACTGAGCATCTCCTCCCTTTTCTACCTCCAGATGGCCTCCTGATCATCAGCTCTATTATTCAGAGACCATCAATGAAACCACATCACTAAGTGCTTTATTGTGTCCACTGAGATATAAAGGAGTGCTTGAAGTGTTTTTATATGAAGAAAGTAAAGTAAAAGAGAAAAAAATCAGCCAGGCAAGGAAAAACAAGAGAAGAACAAATATAATGAGTACATGAAAGACTCAGTGGCTTCTGGGAAATGAGTCATATTATTCTGATGACCTTGATATTTTTAACACATTTTTGTTTCCCTGTAACTGAGGCACCGCGCATATTTATATTTGATTTAGTATTCGATGGGGAAACAAGAGTAACATTTGTATTTTTTAATCTTTCAGTTGACCTTCAAGTTATTTACTCTAAATATATAAACACTTGTAAATTAGTTCAAATATTTATAGCATCTTTCAAATATCTTTCTGCTCAGCTATAAAGTTATTAAATGAAAGCACAGTCAAGAGTCCCTCTGTCGTATAAAAATATATATTTACTCCATTGCCATGTTCTTTCAATTCGATTTTACCTAAATTTTTCCGCCAATATAGCCCACTTAGGTCTCATGACTAGTCTGCACACACCTTGTTTCACTCCACTTTCTATCCCTCCCATCAAATCTATATGGATTACCAGAAGATAGGCCTGATTTCACATGGGCTCAGGCTATTAACGCTCTGACCTTGGATTTCAACCAGGCAATTTGTCTAAGAGCTGGCACAGCCTTAGCTGCCCTCGCCGACTCCATCCAGCCTCACGATTGGTGTGAATGGCAGTAAGTCTCCTACTGTCTGCCCGTCAGCCTCCATCCCCACGAAAAATGTCCTTTCTTTACCACTCAAGGGTTATGTGTAAATTGTGATGATGAACTACTTCACATTATGTCTTTTCTCTCTCACCCCTTAGCCTCCTTTAGATTCATCACACATCTCGGGAGTCTTCAGTGCAACTCTTTTTTTATCAGTTTGAGAGACGGGGTTTTACTTCATGAATCTCCCAAAGGTCTGTCCACAATAAACTCATTTAAGTCAAATGCTCAGTTGAAACCTGGCATATTATCAGTGTCCTAAAAAAAGGTTTGAACAGTGTGTAAATATGAATAAAAACACAAACCAATGATTTGCTTGTCATTTAATCCCATTATTTACTAGAAATAGTACAAGCACAAAGAAAAAACAAACTTTTGGCTGCTCTGTTATTCCATAGGAGTTGCCAAAATGAACGGATCTGCATGTTTGATTTAGGATCCTCTCATTTTTCTGGACTTGGACCTGGCACTGGGAGTAGACTAGCTTGTGACGTGCTGAGGCTGGGTTTGTATTAACCAGTACACCACCAAGCAACTAAATGGTGCCAGTATAAAAACATTAAAGAGAAATTTTGTCTTTAGAAAAATAAGCTCATTTACACCTGCACTGAATCATCTCTTCACTTTAAACTTTCTGCTGTTTGGAATCTGAAATATCTTGTTTGAAGGGGAAATGTTTTCCCATTCTTTACCATGTATGAGATTTCAGATGCTTAGTAGCAAAGGGAAACTTTTTTGTTGTTGGGTTTTTTTTTTCTTCAATAAAATAATCTGGCAACGCCTAACCTAAACCATAAACCGGTCCGTGGTGCAAAAAAGGTTGAGGACTGCTGGACTAGAGGACAACGTTCAATCATCAGACCACATGACAGTTTTCCAATTGGCCTCTTTCTGGCCAGAGAAGGTGGCATAGTGTTTCTGGATCTAGTTTATATTATACAGTATATGTTTTGTTTTTCTTGGTAGAGATTTAGGATGCATTTGAGACAAATTGTGTTTTCAGAAATGTTCCTCAGCCCATGCAGTGATTTCCATTACAGAGTCATGTCTTTTTTTTCTAATGCAGTGCCACCTGAGAGGCTTTCAGTATTGGTTTTCAGCCTTATCTTCTGCCTACAGATTTCTTTGGCTTCTCGGAATCGTTTAATGATATGACTGTATGAGACAATATCACCAAAGTCTTTGCAATTATGTTATTAGCTAGGTTATCTTAGCTAACCCATTTCACACAGCATCCCAACTTTTTTGGAAACAGATGCGTACACAGGACATTTGAGGCGGTTGGAAGGATTTTTCTCGTAAGAAGATAATGTACAAAGAAATCTGGTTGAAATACACTCATAATTTGGGCCATGACCAACTCCAGATGTGTCTTGTCCATGTTGATTGCTTCGCACTCATAGTGCATTCTTTTTTCTCAATAACATATGTTTTCCATGTCCAAAAAAACCCCCAAACACATCTATGCATCCAGATATAAAAAGCCTAGTTCAGTCATGACTAAGCCCTCTTCCTGTCAGCAGCACTAAAGCCCATTGTTAAACCTTCATTAATGCACCAGTTAACCTCTCTTTGCCACCCTCTCTCTCTCTCTGTAGTCAATTTCCCTATGTGTTTATGTGTATGTAGCCCGTGTCCCTATCATCAAGCTTCATCCCCTTTTCCCCCGTTCCTTTTTGTGTTTCTCTCCCTCTATTTGTTCCTCCATTTGTTCTCAGTCTTTACTGTTCACCTCTTTCTCTATCTTCAGTGCCTCACTGGCAGTGGCTCTATGAGTGGTTATCAGAGAAAATGATGCTTGTATTGTAATATAAATAGGTCTCTTTTTGTTTCTCCTGCTGCATTCTGTGCAGTCAGGGAGACAGAAAAGTGGTTCCAGTGATATTTGCCTGCACCTAGACTTGAAGAATGCACATCCATTAAGGGATTCAGGGGGGAGTTAGCCACTAGACAGCTGGGTCTAAATGCACAGCTAGGCTAGCAAACAGTGTGCAGAGATAAGAGTTTACAGACAAACACCCTTTAACATCACAGTCTGTTGATGGACGGCTGAACATCCAGGAAACAAAAAGAAAACAGGAATCAGAATAATACTTACTAAGTATTGTTTTTTCTTAGCCCTAGCACATATAACATTGTGCGATAACCTGATAAAAGAAAATGTCTTCCAGCATACAATATTTAAAACATAGATAAGCATTCAGTTTAAAAAGCTATCCTGAACCAAGAATACCAAGTATCAATAGCTTAAAGCCCTCCAAATCTTATCTTTGATTGTCTACAGAGCACTTGGTTGCAGCTCTGTGTTCTTGGGAGGCAGTTAATGCAGCTAATTAGAGACGGAGAGCTGCAGTCAACATTTGATTTTAAAGAGTCGAACTTCCAGACAAGGCTGATTCCAGCTAAACTAACACTCCAGCAGTTAAATCGATCACCGCACAGATAGATATTTGGGGGATTTGGGGCTGAAACCAAAGGGACATGGCAAACAGGGAAATAAAATATCACATCACGTACTCACATCAGAAGGAGAATTCAGTATATTCAGCACATACCGCGCTTGAAAAATACTCAGAGGGGAAACAGTTCACGCGAAGCAAGAAGCTGGATCGACCTGTCAGGATGCCCCTGTTGGCCCCCTGTTCCTCCCACCCTCTCTGCATGTGTATGAGTTCTGCTGCCTTCAAGCACTAGACAATGCACGGAGCGGACTATACACAACAACCTATTAGTTTGTTACATTTTCTGCAGCTCCAGAAACCAACCACCTGCAAGAGTACTGCCTGCCCTCAGGCTTGCTCTCTGTCAGTGGGTATGTATAAAATTGCCTGAAAATGTGGTAACATGTTGAACTTGACCTCAGCTTTAGATCTATTCAGTCCATTGCTCTTGAGCTTTTGAAAAAAATCAACAGACTGCACAGCTGCCAAAGATGTGAAAGCATTTTGAATCATTAACACAAAGTGAGAGAAGACAAACCTGTTATTGTTATTATATAACTGGTTGTTGTGGCTTTCAGTGAGTTTTATACAAAAATGTTTAGGGTTAGGGATAACCCTCGAGGCTTCTGCAGCACTACATTTTGCAACTACAAGTCTGTTCCACTTTAGAATACAGTCACTAGAAATATAAAATTGCCCAAAAAAATTTAAAAAAATCATAGCCTATAATTTTTTTTTTTTTAAATTGCAGGAAATGTAGACAGCCAAATTCATGGCAGGAAACATTTTTACAACAGAAAAAATCACAACGGTGCATATAAATGGCTCCACTCACTCACTCCACTTGAAGGGTAAACATCGCTGCTGTCTCTAGTTGGCAACAGAACTGTTAGCAAGCTAAACAAAGTATTCAATCCATAAATATACACACAGGTAAAGTGAGCTTTTTTCTGTGCTCTGGTCTTTCATCCACATGTAAATGGTGTTTTAGGCCACTAAAATCAGAGCTTTTGAAAAACTACTTCTGTGTTTCGATGGGGAAAAGGAAGCTTTGTCTTGCAATGTCAAAGGTGTGCACCTTTATCTCCTTTTTTAATGTTAAATTGTGCACCTCGATATCATCTTCAGCCTTCCGATTGGCTAACAATTCATACAGTTAGCGTTACCACCACATGTTGCTTTGGCATGCACTTGACAGTGCTCTTTATGTGAAAATCTCCAGCTTAAAAAAAAAATACCCACGTATGTACGTGTGGATGTAGCCTCATATTTTGTTGATCTACCTCAACCGACAAATAACCTGGCATATACCTCTGAAGGAGAGCAACGTGTAAACATGGTTTGATGAGGTGTGTGGACTATCAAAGGAAAAAGAAAAAAATGAATTAGGAAAAGAATGCTGCTGGTGCTAGCGGTGCTAATTTCAGCAACACTTGGAAACCAATCTGACATCATAAGTTTGCAGTATTATGCACACATTATGCAATATGTCACACTTTTCTGCAAAATTTACAATGTGATTTGATCACTGAACAATGTTATTAATGGCTTTAAATGGCTCTTAAATACATTATCCATTAAACTGGGCTAAATTTTGAATGTTTTCATATCGTGAGACTAGTCTATTTGTCATCTGATTTTTTTCTCTCTAATTAATTTACAGTACATCCTTAACCTTGATGATGTCATCAAGGACATCACTGTGATCTGGAACCTGGTCAGTAACCCAAAAGAAGTGGGTATTTAAACACCATGTATGAGGCAATGAAAGATGCTATTGAACAGTGTGGGATACTGGAGATCCACACTGCAGACATTAGGCCTACTTACAGCTCTGTTACACAGCTGAACTGACAAGGTGGATCTATGGCTGAGCTGAGGCAGCCAAAGTCATCCTATGTCAGGCAAGGTCCAATGTGGCCAAAGAGAACTGCAGATGTGAGCCAAACATTCATTTCTGTCTTGTTTTTTGGCAACGTACCATATTCAAACTGTCACAGAGTGAACCTGGAGCTTTTACTGCCCCCTTTGAAATTGCACACTTGGCTTTATTGATGATCTACCCTTGGCAAAGCACTGAACATAAGTGTCTCACTCAACAAGGTGAGTGAAGGGAACAAGGATGGACAAAGGGAAGTCAAGTGAGGACAAGGTAACTCACAGGGGACGGTGCGGAGGTAGAGGTTGTCCCGGATGATCTGCTGCAGCTCGTGGTCCACTGAGCCTTTCTGGAAACGCAGGTTGAGGTAGTGGCGCAGGTCCTTGTCTATCACGCCCCCTGGAGGAACACAAAGGTCAGAAATCAATAATCGAAAGCACCAAATTCCAATAAATGCAATTACTCTAAGACTGATACCAAAAGTTGTTCCAGTCAAGTTATAAAAGGAAAGAGCCTAATCAGCCTTTGATCAGAAATGGGGACAGCTGGATGTGTTTGTGAATTATCCAGGCAAGGAAAATTGCTTGCCTCACACATTTTTCCTTTTCGTGCAAACCTCAAAAACAAGCAGAGGAAGATCCAAACACTGCAGCATCAAATGACCCAGAATCTCCCAAGACCACAGTAAACAATTTAAATTTGCCAAAAATCCTACAAACAAACACTAATGAACACACTTGGCACTCACAGATCCAGCAGTTGTCAAGCGCGGCCACGGATTGGCGGAGGTATTAATTGGAGCTGTGGCCAAACACGTGTGGAGAAATGTCTACACATAAATCACCCACCAACTCCCCGAGGGGCTGTTTTTACTCCCTCTTATTTACCCTCACCTGGGTTACCTCCCCCTTCTTTTCTTTTTTCTGTCTCTCTCTAGCAATCCCAGCTCTGTGAATGGACTTCAATTTAAAACCAGTGAATCCTGCTGCCTCAGCAGGACCGAGGGGGTTAAAAAGTGATCAAGGGACCACAGAGAAATGGAGGTAAAGGATAACTGGGATGGAAGGCAAATCCCGTGGCAGGGGTGGGAGGGTAGAAAGTAGCAAACTAAAACAAGCTTTACCTCCACCTCCTCCTTCTGCAACAAATACTCCATCTATCTACTCTGCCACACACTCGTATAATCACATTTGAAATGGAGGCAAGACAGGACGGCTAAGTGGAGGAGGGGGAATGGTCGGCTGATGTTACTTAAGGGATTCCTCGCGGTGTCGCTTTAACCAACATACTTGTCATATTTGTTACTCCTCTGCATCGAAGCAGACAGAGTGGATTTGACTAACCTTCAACATCCAGTTTGAAGCAGCAACTTGGCACAGTGCCACATACCACTTAGCTGCCCCCTTCTTTTTCCCCGTGTGCTCCTGAGGCAACGACATCCACGCATGATATGTTGGAGAGCATACATATCACCAGTGCACACATGTAGAGACAGGGGGGGTATCCAAACAATCGACTGTAAACGAGCTCAGAGGGAAGGTGGGTGAAACGGCAGCAAATATAATGAGTGGCACATTAATTCAAGAATAACCTAGTTTGGAAGTTTTCTGTCATACTGGGGATCAATTATTCAGCACATTCTGGTTCTTCACTTCTGTGTTCTCGAAATACACAAACACACACACACACACACACACACACACACACACAGCAAGATGCATAAATCCCAAACTATTTCACGCAGCGTTGCATTATAATTATGCAAACCTGAAATACAGAGACCGGCTCCATCTGAGTCTCTGTCAAAGGTGTAGAGCAGTACAACCAGCCAATTTACATTTGCATGAGAAAAGAAGGCAACCCGGTGAATCTGCATACTGAAAAGGTGAGCACATTCAAAATCACACTCACACACACACACAAAAAAGCACAAAAATTAAAACAGTGAATGGCACCTCTTCCACAGGCAGCGGTTGTGCATCCACTACACAGAGAGAGTCACAGTCCTCTTTCCACAGGTTTTGTGATGCAAATAATCTCCACTGGAGGTAATCTTGCGCTGTATCTCTCCCGGTGGAATCCCCCCCTCAAACAGTACTGTCCTGTCCCTCAGGTCCTCAACTCTGTCTCTGTTTGCCCAGTCCAGCAACTGCCAGTCAGCCCGCGAGCTGAATCACCTCTCTCTGCACTCCACAGAGGAGAGATGACACGGGCGAGCGCGGCAGAATGAGTGGTTGAGAAACACTGAAGCAAAGAGAGAGAGTGTGTGTGTGTGAGAGACAGTGGTAAAGCGGAGGGGAAGGGAAGTGTGTGATGCTGCGAGTGAGGGAGAGCGACTGCTGAAGCACAGCTCTGGCTGTGGGGACCTATCGCAATGAAATCCCTGGTTTTTCTCTTCAGATTCACAGGTCCTGCAACGCCCCCCATCTGCTGTGCAGTGCACTACATGGGTTTCAAATGCCTATTAGTGATTAAAAGCAATCCTCTGCCACATCGTCTTCCTTGGCTTATAGCATCCAGATGGCTTGGAAATGACCATCAGAAACCATCAGAAACCATGTGGCGAAACTAAATAATATGCTTCAGCCAAACGCAGTGCTGTCTCACTCCCACAGAACAGTATTCCTACTAATTATTTGCTGTATGTTTACTCTGTGTTTAGAAACCCATAGCAATTTTTTCATTTCTGGTCACGTCATACTTGCCATCTTGGCGACGACATTTATTCTCTGTTTCAAATTTAATCTTTCTAAAGCTTTACAGCACACTGATGTTGATACTCATATAAAATCCCATATATGTAATATTCCATTTTCTAAAACTTCACACAATGTAAAAAAAAAAAAAGGGTTTTTTGGGGTTTTTTTTTTAATGGTTTATCAGTAATAAGAAATGCATCTTTTTGCATGTGTTTCTTGAAGCAGAGCTGGATGTCTAGTTATGAACCAGAGACTAAACAGCAGTTTTCAATGAAAGAAGACGGCGCATGAGTTCAGGAGGATGACCAGGAGTGAGCTTGTTTTTTTTTTTCCACATTCACAAGGATGTGTACTGTGAATTCATCTTTAAGGATCAGACCGTCAGGGCAGAGTTCTACTGCAATATCCTGAAGCGTTGGAGGTAGGACACTGGTCCCGAATCACCTAAATGGTGGTGCGTGCCATCGTGCCATTACCTTGCCGCACGCAGTGCAATAAAAAATGTAGGAGCTTTTTGGAGCTTGCCAGATTTGGCTCCCTGTGACTTCATCCTCTTCACCAAACTGAAATTCAAGTTGAGGGTCACTGTTGTGACACAACGAAGATCAAACACATGCAAGTGGTCTGAATGGGACTTCCAGGCTAAAAATAGCAGCAATACTGGAAGCAGCACTGTCTAAGCATACTACCTTGAAGGGAAGACAACCCAGGTAAAGGTTTTTGAGATATTTAACTTTTATTTGAGAGAGTAGACAGCAAAGCAGGGAGAAAATTGCATAAAATACAGCAGCGCATAAACCAGGTGTGAGTTTTGATTTACATGGGAAGATGTGCACTAGTTTATATTCACACTTTGCAGTTTAGCTATTGTCCCTAAAGGAATCAGACTCATTCAGTTACTCATGAAGTGGAATGATTTTATTATACACTATATTACCAAGTATTCAATCACCCATCCAAATCATTGAATTCAGGTGTTCCAATCACATGCATGGCCACAGGTGTATGAAATCCAGCACCTACTGTAGGCATGCAGACTCCTTGTACAACCATTTGTGAAAGAATGGGTCGCTCTCAGGAGCTCAGTGAATTCCAGCGTGGTGCCACGATAGGATGCTACCTGCGCAACAAGTCTAGTCGTGACATTTCCTCGCTAGTAAATATTACACAGTCAAGTGTTAGTGGTATTGTAGCTAAGTGGAAGCGACTGGGAACAAAAGCCACTCAGCCAGGAAGTGGTAGGCCACTTTTTCAGGAGTTGGGAGTTGCCCACTAGTGCACAAAGCAAGGTCCCTAAAGACATGGATGAGCAGGTTTGGTGTAGAAGAACATGAGTGACCCTTAACCCAATAGAACACCTTTGGGGTGAATTAGAGCGGAGACTGATCTCACAAATGTACTTCTGGAAGAATGGTCAAAAATTTCCATAAACAACAAGAATCAGTTAGAGCAACCACCGCCACAGTCTCTACTCAATACAGCCCAATATGTGGCCACAGATCCAAAAATAGGTTGTGTGAGTATGTGGGCAGGCAAGAGTGCATAAGGGTGTAAATCAAGCAGCAACTCTATAGTCAATGAGGTGTAAAAGGCTGAAGGAGGTCTTTCAATGTGATGCAAAGTTGTTGTTTTTTTCCTGTTAAGGTGGTTCCTCATCAGTTCCTCCCACTCTGACAGAGATGCCCTCATAACATCACAAAGCTGCCAATGGGGAAAGGTGAATGACAGAGCGAGTGTAAAAACAAGAGGGCTGGAGGAAGACAAAAAAAAAATGACTGCAAATTGACAGTACCCGAGGAAAATCCACTCGCTGATGCATGATCAGCTTAACATGAATCAAGCATTCACGTCTATTAGGCAGTTATTGCTTCCACTTTCACCTTGAGCAAATGGCTCCATGCACGCAAGACATGAAAAAGCATCTTAGCACGATGCAAAATGAAAAGACTCCTCCGTGCAGTTGAGGGAGCACTTCTGGTGTGTTTAGAGACAAAATCAGATTTTTTTTTTATTACTGTTTCTAAAACAGATGGATGAAGGAAAATTGTTGTTGCTCTGCAGAAGAAGACAATTCCCTATTTAAGCTCAGCAGGTGTCATGTAAATCCCCTGGGAGGCTGGGAGAGAGAGAAAGAGCGAACAGCCTGTGGAGAGTCAAAAAACAAGAGAGCAGCTGGTTCCTCCAGGGGATCAAGGTGTTATAACAGTTAACTGCCTCATACCTAGGCACAAACCAGTCAAGCTCACAGAGGAGTTCTGGCTACCACTGCAAGATATTAAGGTGGAGGAAAAGCTCTTAAGAACAGTAGTCTGCTCTAAAAAGATGTCCGTTTTTAAATGCATGGCATATGGCATATGCCCTTTCAGTTCATTTGCCTTTAACAATTTAAACCATGCTTGCAATGAATTATTCATGGTTGACTGAGCTTGGCTTGCAGTTGGAAAGTTGTTGACAAATTCTTCATAATATCAATGTTTTAAGAGAAAATGAGTCAATTTACATGCATGCAGGTAAATTCTTAAAAAAAATCTTTTTATCAGCAGCTTTTAACTTGTTTGATCAGGAGCCAATGAATTAAAGTAAAAGAGATTTCTTTACTCAGCTAAAACAAAAACATAAGAGACTCTTGAATCATGTCTACAGCAAAACTACTCCTGCATCAGAGCAAAGCAGCGCTTGTTTTTAAGCTCAGTTTCACCAGAAGAAAGAAAAGCTTGGGGGTTTTTTTTCCACTCTAGGCTGCGTTGGAAAACTTTGTTTGCTGATAAAATGCGACGTCCATTTTTGGAGACAGCCTCAAGTGGCCATTTAAGGAACTACAGTTTCCAGCACTTTCACACTGGCCTCATATTTCAGCTCCAGAGATGGCCATTTCCTAATATTTGCATTTGTGATTGGAAAGATGTCGTCACCTCTAAAACAAACCCCTGGTCAGAAACTTCTGAGTGACTAGAGCTTGTAAAAATAAAGACAAACAAGATCACATGGTCATCTTGATGAACTAAATACACAACCGACATATAAGGATCAATATATCGTCTATTGGCAGAGCCTTTTGTCATTTCATGACTTTTTTGCCCTTTTTTGATAATTTAAGAATTCAACTCTGCAAACACGATTGTGACCGTAGAATCTTCAAAATCTTCCACAAATGCCCAAAGACTTTTTGCACTGTCAAGAACAGTGCAGCATGGAAGATTTCATGCTGACAGTCAGTCAGCTTGGAGTGCTGTCATCACAGCTTCAATGACACTATTTATCACACGCGCTCCAAGGGCATCCGTGAGCAGGCGCATATGTAACACCATCACTCAGCGTGCACGCATGTGTTTGTGTGCGACTTGAAGTCAGAAAAAGCACCAGCAGACAGCTGTTTGGATAATCAGACTAATTAAATGATCAGGATGGGCTTAAAACCTTGCCAGTTTCACCAGACACACACTGCGCTCTGTTGATTAGTCTTCAATAGGAAAGCACGATGCCAACTCTGTGGTGAATCGCTAGAATCCATAAACGCCAACTGGCTTTCAGATGGAGCTACATGCAAATACACACAAAAATATTATTTAAATAGTTCTGGGACGACATTTTTGCTCGTACCACCTAAATGGGTTTACACGAAATGAGAAAAAACTGACAACCCTCATTACTCTTTATGCCTCAATTTATATGATTTAGGGTAAAAGGAACAAAGCACTGTTTTTACAATTCGTAGCTTCTTAACCATCAGTCAAACAGCTGCTGTTATTTACTCCTAATTTAATACAGAATTGGAACAAACAGTTGTCCCATGACACAGTTGTATTCATCTTTCAAAAGATAACATAATGAACAAATTTCGAGAGTCAAGGAAATGAATGAAAGCAAGTATACGTCTGGAATTTGAGCCTTCATGTTTCCTTTGTTCAAGGCGAATGCGTGGCCCCATTCAAACAGGTTTCTACTTAAGATGAGTTAATGACAGCCATTCATCTAATATGAGGAGGTTTGAATCGATGACTGTACAGACAAACTCTACACAGTTTTTTTGTACAGATGGCTGAAAGGCCTTTGGAGTCTGATATCTTTTCAATAATAAAATAAATGGATGGTATATGTTATCTTAATGAAGAAAATGTCTTATACATTATGTCGTCTTGAATGCTTTGGATGGATTTCAGTCTGGGACTGTTAAAAAAAGGCTTTTGGAAATTGAAACTAAAGTGAGGGTTTTCAGATGAATTCATATTTTCACTTTTTTTGGTGATACCAGGCTAGAGTACATAATTTTTTGCTCTAGGAAAAAAAAAATCCTCTCAGCACCCATTAGGCAAACAAAGGTTGAAGCTGTGCGATGTTATTATAGAGGCACTAATTTTCATAAAGAGAAATTGTGGTGGATGAATAGATTCTAACTAACTCTTTATTTTATAGCATATCCCTGACGCCTCATTTTTTTTAAACCAACAGGGACTTGGAAACGTTATTGGAAGGAACATGATAGCAGCATCGGACATGATAACACTTCAAGACAAGTGATATTTTACGGGAGGACAAATAGTCTGCCAAAACTGAAAACCCTTATAAGATCAGTGCTTTGAAATCCAATCATCAGAAATGGGAAACAAAAGTATACCCATAAAAAAACAAACAAACAAAAAAAAAACCCTACAGTAATTTTCTTATAAAGCACTCTGCTGAAGTTGGGTCACAAATTTGAAGTAATTGTTAAACATCTTTGGGCCAAAAAGATGTAGAGTCAGATTTCTAAGAACCTTTTTAAAGCCAAAATATATATTTAAAAAAAAATTGCTGGAGGAGAGCAGATTCAATTCAGCCTTTTTTATTGGACGTCCACAGAGGGGCAGGTTCAACAAAAACAAAGAGAAAAGCAAGAAACGCCCAAAGAGAGTAGGCCTTAAGCACATGCAGGTCAGAGGCTGAAAGTGACTGATGCCCCTTATATTGAGAAAAGAGCTGCTGGCGCTTCCTTCTTTTGCTGTATGGCTCTTTAAATCTTGGTTGTTTCAAACTTTAACTTTAGGCACCAATTATTTCCCAGTTGTGTCCAAATCTTTTTCAAAAAAAACAGTTACATACTCATCATTACCAGGTTACCAGATTACATACCCGTTTATGGTTAATGTCAGCATATATGGTCAGAAGCAATGGCCTGTTATGACAGATTTATAGTGTGGTATAGTAATTAATATTGCTGACATTTTTATGATGAAGGCAGTTTGTACTTTCAAACTCAACCATAAATCTTACCAATTAAGAGGTGTAAGAGGTGCGAAAATGTCACAGTCAACCATTAATACAAACCCTTAATATATTAATTTCAGTGTATATATATCATAATCATATGACTGTCCAGTATATGTTTTGTATAGATGTCATAAAAACCAAAACTCATGTTCTGAAAATACAGGACAAGACCCTGAAATATGGCTCCAAAGTTTCACCAAGTCCCACAGGTAATTACGCAGCATGCCTTCCTTCCATTGCTTTATGCTGACCAACCCCAGCTCATCCACTGCCATAGAAATTCATTCAACCCACCAGCTGCTGACTTATATGTGAGCATTTGTGTGCGTTCCTGATGCTCAGCATCTGTCTCTTGGCAGGGAAAGCCTGGAGCCAGAAGCATAAAATTCTGGATAGATTCACCACATAAACAGAAATGTGCATACATATTCTTGTTGTCCAATTTATAACGCTGTGGATACATGTTTATTTTTTTTAAATAAATACCCAAAACTGCTAAATTTTATCGACAAGAATCCTTTCTATTCAGTATCTTCACCCTTTAAAGGATGCAGATGAATCCTTAATGTCATTGCAGTACAGCAATGAAATCAAAAGCAAAGAAAAAACGCAATCTGAAAGTGTAAGAGTTTTTTTGCTGCCATCAATACTGAAATCACAAATAGAACAAAAACTGCTGAAAGGAAGAAAATGTGCCAACACCTCAGTCATTGTAAAACAACACGACCTGCCAGAGGTTAAATAAATAAATAACTACAAATGGAATAAAATAACTGTCAGACTACAACCATCATCCCACATGATCACACACTGCCTCTGTTATTTGTAGCATAATCAGTTAATTAAGTGACTCTTGTTTTAAATCAGTGGTCCGATAGAAATCCTTCCTATAGCTAAGTTTAAATAGGAGAACTGGGAAGGGTCTCTAGCAGTGGACATACACGGATGTGGATATCAGATGAACAGGTAAAAACTATTAAATAACTTTTTTTCCCCTTAATCTTCTTTGATGTTTTTACATCATATCATGAGCAAACTTCACTTCTCATAATATAAAACCACCTATTTGGGATTAATTTGGGTTTAAGCCAGATTAAAGCAACAAGCAAAGGTGCCTTTTTGAAATTCTTGGCTTGCTTTTACAGTATTGTTCAGGTCAGTATTCATTCATGCTTTTTGATCAATATCGATTTAATATATATCCCAGTATACTTCAGAATCAATCCTGCTACTTCTATCAGCAGTAATATCATCAATAAACACTAGTGGATTTCACAGACAGCTATATATACCATGCTTCTAGCAAACTTGACAGATAATTTGGTGTGTTTCAGATCATGGGCTGTTTCTCTCCTTCTCCACACTTTCCTTGTGGAACGAGTTAATCTTGGTTTCATCTGTCCAAAGAATTTTTTTTACCGGGGCCTTTTAGATGTTTAATTTTTATTTTTTTTATAAACTCTAATCTTGTCTTTCAGTTCTGGAGTGTAACCAGTGGTTTGCACCTTGTTGCAGAGCTTCTGTATTTCCATTCATGAGGGAATCTTTTGATATACTTACCTGCTTGAGAGTTTTAGGCCACTCCTTAAATTTTTGCTGTCTCTCTGATAGGTTTATTTAGGTCTTTCAGCCTGATGATAGCCTCCTTCACTTGCATCAACACCCACTTGGACCGTGAAAGCCCAAACCTAATCCTGGCTTTTATGCAGATTTGTGCAAACAAACATTTTTGAACCTGCCATACACTGAAACACATCAGACAGCTACTTATATTTATGAACGTGATTTTTGTGGTATGGCAGAGGTGAACTAAACGTTTGGCTGAGCTTCATTTAAACCTGATCTTGTGTTAAAAGGATGCGATTACAGAAGGTGTTTTATTGAGCAAATTATCTGCATGCATGAATTTTATTTGATACAAACCAGGTGTGATTTTAATGTGTTGATCAGCTGCAGGATGTATGAGTAAAGTCAAGGCTGAATTGGCATGCAATCCGTGTTTGTGTTGTTTACGGTTAGGCCTAAATCACAAAGGGTTTGTGATAAATAAATACTCTATAAACACTCTATAAATACTGGATAAATGTTGCATTCACACTGATTGGAACTGTAAATAAATACAAGTACAGAGAACCTTAAAGGTGTTTTCATTGATCATTTTTAACAGTACTATAAATTATAGTAAATCAATACACACTGTGATATGCTAAAGGTTGGCTGAGGATTCTTAGACAAGCTGTATACGCTATATTTACCCATCACTGGTCTTGACCTGTCATCAGGCTGTGCCATCATAGATCAGTAAACAGGTAACACTACTCCCTTGTGACTCAATTTGAGCCGCTATATCTCTCAATCCCACTCTTTAAAAAGAATAGATATTTGGCCAGATTAAACTGAACACATATCAATAATGCCTCTACAGGCTGCTAGATTGAGCTAAATTTGGCAGCCCACATTAACTTGACAGCCAGATTTACCCAGATTTACCACTCCCTGCTGCAAAGCACTTAAGCACTTTGTTCTGCTTCCTAGGGTTGTTTCACACCTTAAAGAGAAACTATGCCTGAAAACAACAAGCACATATCAAATGACTTTTAGGATATGGGAGCCAAACTTTACAGAAATATAGCCTATCCCCATATCCTACACTTCTAGCTTACAATTTCTCAATTTGTTGTTTTTCCCTTTCACACTGTTGTTGACTGAGGGCTTGCAGTGACTAGTCCAACATCCCCCAGCATCTCTACTGTTACAAATAACTTAATCTTCAAGTGTTGTCACTGGAAATCAAAACTATGAAACGGAAGGAAAGCATTCAAGTAAACCCTGTTTATTTACAAATGTTTTATGTTGATTTTCCAGTACGTTTTAGTGGATCAGATAGGCTTGAATTATCTCTTAACCTCTTGTTTAAATTCCTGGATCTGATTCTTATCACTTAGAACTACATAAGACCAACCTTATAACTGCCTAAAATTCTCCAGAAGTCTAAAAATGACTCCTGTACGGCCAGCTTAAGATGCATTAAACAGAATGAAAACTTCAGAAGCAGTCACCAGCTGAACACAGCTCTATAATGACTTTCACATGTCACTTTTCTCCCCTTCCTTTTAGTCCTCCTCTGCTATTCTCCTGCCCTCTTCACCTTCTCCTCTTTCAGGCGATTCCTCTGTCTCCCTCCCCCTTTTCTCTCTTCTCCACTTTCTCCCAGGTTTCTATATCTGTAGAAGAAACATAATAATCCTCAAAAGGTGTTGTTTATTTATTCATGAGTAAGGTCAGTAGTTTCAAGAAGCAACTAAAAGTCGACGTTTGCCTCATTAAATTGCTGAAAGTTTGTTTAAAAGGACTGAGAGAAATGTCCTGCTGTCACACATGATGAATGCTCGACGCTTAAAGGTTGCTCATTTCGACACATGGCACATTAGCCTGGAACGTGGGTGAGAGGAGATAAAGGCCAATCAGAGCAACCTATTTAAAAACAGCAAAATGTCACACTAAAATAAAATTATTGCACTGGGGCAAAATTAATCTGTGTGAAAATTTGGCACCGAGTTTGGTGAACTTTTATGTGATTTTATCCCAGCGACCAGTTGTACGTCAGCTTAACAGTGATAACCTTAATTAAAAGATTTACTGTGTGTTTAATTAACTACTTATTGTTCACGATTTTCAGACAATAACTGTAAATCTCTCAAAAAAACTTGCTTCAATTTATCAGCCAGTATTAGCTATTTACCTAAATATTGGTACTGGCATTTATATCAGCTGACAAACAGTCAAGAAGAGACTTGTGACAATAAAATAAGATTATTTTTAAATGGCACTGTCATAGTATCTTAGTTATGTGAAGTTATTTATGAATCTTAACAGTATAATGTGTGCTTGAAGAAAAAAAATATTGGCTCATGTATCAGCTTTTTAAACCGCCAAATATCACTATTGGTATTGGTCTTATATAATGCTGTATTAGTGGGCCTCTATTAGGTTGGTGATATGAATGTCCCACTTTGACATATGATTGAAGCTCGAAAGGGGGTAAAAGGGGCAAAATAAACCTCTACCACTACTACTGCTCCCACTAGCAACTTTAGTTGGGTAGCGCTAGCTCTTATTAGCATGTCCCATCTGACTAGAATGTTAATGTTTTCATTACTGTATTAATTCACCAAATGCATAACAACCAGGTAATTTAGAAGTTTTAACAGCCTCCAATTGGGGGGGGAAAGTGCAAATAGGTCGAGAACATGAAAGCTGCCCTTTAATGACATTTAGGACTGGGTGAAGTGACCTCAAGTTAGTCAACTGACTAAATAGTTAATAAAAAAGTAAACGTGCTGAAGTCAGAGTGCTTTCAGCTCAGTAAAGATGATGTGTTTTTGGTCAAGCCTGGCATCACAAAAGTATTTATTTGAGATAAGTTTTGTCATCTATAACAGCGGTCCCCAACCTTTTTTGCGCCATGGAACGGTTTATGTCCGACAGTATTTTCACGGACCAGCATTTAAGGTGTTGTGGATAAATACAACAAGATAAAAACCCTGAAAACCATAAATTTCAAACCCGAGCCTCAACTCTGGCGGCCTGGTACCAAATGACTCACGGACCGGTAGCGGTCCATGGCCCGGGGGTTGGGGACCGCTGATCTATAACACGCTAGCTTCACAGATTAGAGTACTAGCTTCTAATATTTGCATTAATTAGGAAAATGTAGCTGCAAAATAGAAGCCTTGCACTGATCTTGTGGAGCTTCGAGGTACTGATTGGTGATGCGAAGATGAGATGAAGAAATAAAGCAGTTAGAGAATTCTCCCCTTAGTGAGAGTAGCAAAGGCTTAAAAGGGAAGGGAGCAAGAAAGATCAATATTTTGTGTCTTATTTGGACTTTCATTATAAAGCAGGACCCACATTGACTAATCAGTGGTGTGGTCCTCTCATAATAGACCCGTTCAAGTCTACTGAGCTATGAAGAAAAAAAAAAATAATCAATGAAGACAGCTAAAGAAGGGCTTAAGAAAATAGATTCATTGTGGGGGGGTTTCCTGATTCAAACTGTGATTGCAATTTACAATGCAGTTACTTTATATTACATTTAGTAAATCTAAACATAGTATAATAAAAAGGTTGTGTCAAGCAAAATGACATCAGTGCTGATGTATAAGAAACAGGAGACAAGAAATGATCACAAATTATACTGGAATCATACCCTCAAGTTAGCCAAATTTATTTATTAAAAGAGAAAACCAAGGTATTCACAGGTCTCCACTGTGAAGAGTGTGACCAACTACACCGTACCACGACTGCGTGGACACAGCTTTCCTTTGCATGGGGGGGATTATGGATAAAATGTGGAGTACACTCCCCTTTTACCGCCAAATGAAATGGTTTCAATAATCAGGCTTAAGTTTCACATTGTTTATATCCTGTCTGACCATGTGACTCGCCAGCTCTCTGAAAACAAGGCCTAAATTGCAATGAGGTGGAGGGCAAGTCTCATACACAATGGAGCCCCGTGGCACCTTAGCTTATGTAGCAGCACATTAGCATCTCACTGCAACTGAAGTGTCTGGTTGTCCCGGGTGCTGGCTTAGCCAGCAAAACTCCAACCTAAACTGCATAAAACAAGCTTTTTGGTATTGATGGGTCACTAGGTAATAGCTAAGCTATAATGGTTACCACTGGGTTTTACTCCTACGCGCTGTCACTGATACAGCACAGTTCTCATTACACCTTGCTGGGGCCAGTTTAATTGAACTAACACAATCAGAGCCCAGAAGCGCTTCGGTCTACAGAGCTCGGCAGCGCAGGTAATAGAAGCTGATGGAAGAAAGATTAAAAATATTGCTGCTGAATCACGCTTTGCATATCCCACGTTCCCTGCTATGTTTATTTGTGCTGGCAGAGATGAATTATGGGAAATGATAAGGGGGCCATGTAAGCAGCTCATGTAGCTTTCTGAGAGCAAACAGAGCTGAGACGATATTCTATGTAAATGTTCCTTTAGCAAGTGTAATGGGGTAAAGTGGTCTATGTGCAAAGTGAGCTGCTGAATATTCCATTCAATTATGTTTTAATGAACTGTGACAATGTGAGGCTCAGAGGGGAAATGTCGGTGAAATATTTGCTGGGTATTAAATAGGAGAAACTGCAGGAGGGCTGTGCAAAGATGCAGAAATGTTGGTTGTTTGACTTCGTACACACAGCCACAAACACCCTGCTTTCACAAGAGCTAAAATGTAATCCATCAAGCCTTCGTCGCTTTTCCCTCTCCTCTCTCGCTCTTGTACACACTCACGTAGGTTTGAAGTGATTTAGTAGGTCTTTCTCACTGACACAAACATGCGCATGCACGTTTACATCTGAGATTTATCGAAAGCTAGCCCAGTCTGACCTACACGCTTACTGTAGCTCCAACACTCGCCTCCTCGTCACAACCTGCGCTGTCAGAATAGCCGCCACACACAGCCAATCATGGCACACTTCAAAGCCCTTTTCGCCCAATTGCATTTGGCAGTTCGGCTCCAGATCACAGCTTACTGAGCAAAGTGGAGAACGGTTTCAGAGTTAACGTCCCCCAGCAGAATGCCTTTTATGGATAAACCAATACATTGTAAAGAAAAGGAGATGCACCAGGGAGTTCACAGACATACAAATATAAGCAGCACATACACAAGCAACCAACACAAGTCGGCACCCTCTGGATGAGACCATTTAGTGTGCAGCTAAATACTGAAGTAAGAGTAGATCATTTGAGGTAATCAAACTCCAAGAGGGGCCCCCTGTCAGGTCAGATCTCGATAGGTTTTCAACAAGAATCCTCCACAGCTCTTCGCTGTTATACAGGGACCACTCAGCAAGCAGTATTTTGGATTTTGGTGTGCAGAGGAAGTTTTAGGAGGGAAATGTGTTCCGAAGTCTGAATCCCTACAGTGTCTTATTAAGTAACGAGTATCTGGGACGTGGTCCTGAAGAAAAGGTCATCTGCATACTTTGAAGATGCAACATGCATATTAACTGCTTCACATTTGCATACGAATGAAGCTATGTTGGATTTTGGTCGTAACTTGGCTCGAGATTTGTTTTGGACATAGTTTTTAGTAACATTCGTGAATATTTAAACCTACTGCACCACTCATTTATACTTGCACTTATATAAACACTGGATCCAACGAGTGTGTCTAGTAATGTGGAAAAGTCTTGCACAACCGTTCAGGTCTTGAAATTTTTTTTTGCCACACTGCCAGACTTTCTTAGCTTTTTAAAGTGGTTCTGAGCAACAGTTATCCAGGCGTTCTGAAGGTGTTTTACATGTTTTTCTTTAGACATTAGCTGATTTTTCATTCAGACTTTGTACCTGACCAATTTCAGTGGAATGCTTTTCTGTTTCTTAAGCCACTCAACACTTAATTGAATTCATTTAGCAAAAAACCCATTTTAAATTGCATGTTTTTTTACTAGCACCCTGTTGCAAAACACATCATTTATTCCCATTTGTTTGGCTGAAACTATAAAATGTCAAAGAAAACCCCGTTTGACAGACGTAAAATAGTATGTTTGCATATATTAGGTGATACAGAGCTGCAGCTGACAGCTCTTTAGCTCTGCAGAATGTCATTCAAAGATTTAAGGAATCTAGACAAGTAGAGGACAAAAGAAAAAGTGTTAAGCATGAAAAAAAAACTGTCTACAGGAGATTAACAGTATCCGGAAAAAAAAAAACCAGGAAAATAAAATCCCAAGAGCTGACATAGGACCTGAGAAATGCACCTGACCCTTCAGTTAACCAATCTACTGTAAAGAATGTTTTCAATAATTCCTAGAGGAGACCTCAAACCTTCTGATTTTCAATCATAAACCTTACAATCATAAACCTTAAAGCAAACCATGTGACCAGGATTAGTAGTTCCCTCAGAGGGACTCAGCTTAGATTCAAACCTTTGTCGTTGTTTTGTGCTAGCTTTCATATGCATGATGTACCGTGAGCAAATCTACTACTGCTACTGGTTCATCCAGGTCAGCCCTCTCAACTCAGCCACAACAGTGCAACCGGTCAACCATCTCAAATTCCCCAATG
>VUQG01014689.1:47627-61226 GCA_015106755.1 Etia nguti
AAAAAATTTAAGGGGGGGGGGGGGGGGTATATGCTTTCATTTAGACACGCATTAAGAGGTTTTACATAGAGTCAAGTGGCACAGAGGCCGGCTATAGAAAACAGCAAAATAGAGAGGGAGAGCTGCTTTTGTATTGGGATCAGTCCTCTGAGCTGTCACAATATTGTTGCGTCAGTGCCACACACTCTGCCGCTGTAAAAGTCTTTTTCAGCATGAGCAAAAAATGTCTTCTGACATGTGAAAATTCTCAAGAGCTGCTATTTGTGAAAGTCGCTGGCATAATGAGGATGAGCCAGGCAGGCTGAATGCCATTTATTTTTAATAGGCTGTGTGGAGCCCACCGCACTACTGTTTATCTATAAACCGATCCAGAATGAGACATTTGTTACAATAATTATTAGCCTGTCAGAAAATCAACAGGGAACACATTTAATAATTACCCTGCAGAGGTGTCTTGTGGACAGTCTGGTTTTTCATTAAGTTTTAATAAGCAAAAAAAACAGAGATACCTGAAAAGTGTCTTCAATGCATTTCATTATGCAAAGACTTGGAAATTCCTTTTTATTGAATACTTGAATTCATCTTCTTCCTTGACTTCTTCTGTCTACGTATTTTGGTCAGTAAAAGTCAACATGATAAACTAAATATAAACTTGCAATGCTTTACTTACGTAGCTGTGTCATGTGACCAGAGAGCAGCGCACTTGTTTATAAAAACTGTAGTCATTTCTGCACATTATTCTATGTAAAACAACATCGAGCAACCTAAATATAAGAGCAAAAAATGAGTGACACTTGGATCATCACCCATACTGATGAGATTGAGCTTGGCGGTTGCATCACCTCTAAAATGTCAATATCCGTAGATAGTGTGCATCTACAGTGGTAGAAGAAGTGCTGTTATGTTGAGAACTGTCCAGTGCTGTGCTCTCCGGCAGAGAGTTGTGCAGAGGGAGAGAGCCTGCAGCCCCAGTCCTATTTTCAGCTTCAGTGGGCAGAAGAGAGCAGAGAGCCAGGCCAACTCAGGGCAGACAGGATCAAACCCCAGACCTGTTTAACCCTACACGATCCACTTCACACAAACACATAAACACACAAGCATGCGACTTGGCTTTTTTACAGTGCCGCTCAAACGCAAGATGAAACGTATTACACTGATCGAGGTTACACAGCACAAATAATATGACAATAGTCATGAAGTACATCTAGATATTTCTAAACAGAACAATACAGAGGCTATACGTTACCCAATGATAACAATTGTGAGAATTTGTAAAAAAAAAATTTTAAAAAAATTAATGTTTTAAAAATACGACTAAAGGAAAATAAGAGTTTAAGGACATCTTGATTGAACACCTCCCCAGTATTTGAGCAATGGCCAGCCACAGTGCAGCACCTGGGGACCATCTCCAGATGTAAGCCAATGTCTTGGTCAAGGTCACACCGACAGCAGACAGAACTTACTATGTTTTTAATGTTGGGAGAGACCACAACTAAAAAGGGAAACCGATGAAAAACCACCCAGCCACATGTTATTACAAACAATATATTTAATAAATGTGTTCACTATATGACTTTAAAAAAAATATGTAAAAGACAGGAACCTTTCAGTCACTAACACTGTGGTCACATTATGTGGGATGGATGGGTTTGATAGGAAAGCTTTAATTGAGCTGAGTCAAGATAGTAAAAAATTGCAGGTTTGCTATTTATGAGGATGGCATCACATGTGTCTGAATTATAATTATTAGAATTTAACATGAGAACTAGTGACAAGGCTGAAATTGGTGGTTTCAATGCTATTTAGAGGCTCGAAAACAGTGAAGACTTTGTTGTAGTAAACAAACAAAAAGCTCTTTATTGTAAGTGACACTTGAAAAAAATATTTATGCCCAAAATGTTTACTTTAAGTAATTTGATTAAATGTAAATTTTGGTCCAAAAGCCCAACGTAAAACATTAAATTTAATAGAATTTGGTGTGAACGTTTACATGATTGGTGTACATTCAGTTTATAACAGCATATTTTCCTTAATGATTAATTATTTGAGTAAATAAATCTTTAATTTTGTACATTTCAGTTGCCTTTACTAAAAATTATTGCTTTAAATTACTGACAAAATCATTACATAAAGAAATAATCATCTTTTGAGTGCACATTAGACTCCGGAGTAATGCTAAAATCTATTATGTAGAAGGCCATGTTGCCATGAAGCTCTGAAACTACTATTTCACAATGCTCAGCTATTTTTGCAAAGTAGAACTAATAATAAGTGGCCAAACAAGCACAAGCAATGGCAATTAATTAAAAAAATGCTTCTATTTATTATACTGCACTGACTTTTAGATCATATAAAAATGTTTTTAATGTGTCATCTGTGTACTGCATCATTAATTAGCCATCTGTTGTTAACCATGAACCCATGGACTCTCAGGGCGGTCTTACAAATGGGTATTTGGCTCGTGATTGATTGTCAAGTGAAATGTCATCTCATTTCACCTCATCAGAAGGAACGAATCACATTACATTAGTCTAAATGCCATTGACACATGCTTGCAATGGCACCACAGTGGGAATACAAGCACCTCTCTGGGAGACGTGTTGTCAACAAGCGAAACTAAAGAGAGAGGGGAAACACTGCTGGCCATTTACAGAGCTGGAAATAACACTTCATTGGCATGATAGTGTTTAAGTTTAACAAAGCCCTGGCATAAACAATAGGCAGCAAAAGGTTAACATAGCAGTCAAAAAATGCAACGACACACAGGTAATACTTTAGACAGACAAATGAAAGGGAGACTAAAAAGACAATAGTAAAATGGTAATTTATCTCCAAAAAGTTACAAATTGAAAAACACTTTTTTGGATTTCCTTGATTGCTGATAATTTCGTGATTAATGGTGTAATGGTCCCACTGCTCACCTGTCAACCCAAGCTAACCGCAACCGCCACAGGCTTGGAGAATCAATGACAAGGATTACTGTAACTGATCTTGTGGCTCACAGCGTCACAACACCTTTCAACCCCCTTTTTTTTGGGAGACTGCTTTGTTTCAAATATAATGAGAATTAAAAATGTCTTAGCTAGTGGACACATCATGAATGTGCGAATCAGTTGCTGATAGACAATAAAATATCCCCTGCAGCATGCACTGCAAAAATATCACAATCAAATCTCCAAAGAAGACATTACGCTACCTATTCTTTGGAAATGAAAATATTATCATTTATTCATATGGGGTTCAACAATGTGCTGAAAACAGTCATCTGCGATTTTGGTCTATATTTACATGATAGCATCACAAGCTCCTGTTCCACCACACCCAAAGGTGCTTTACTGGATTGAGATCAGGTGACTGGAGGCCATTTGAGTACAGTGAACTCTCTGTCATGTTCAAAAAAATGGACAGAGGTGATTTCAGCTTTGTGACATAGTGGAGTATCCAGCGGGAAGCAGTGGCTTTTAAATAATGCTTAATTGGTACTAAGGGCACCGAAGTGTTTTAAGATAATGCACCACAAGCCTGAACCGTTCTTATAAGGCAGAATTACCCATGCTTCTATGTTGTTTGTGCCGAACTATCACTCTGTTGTCCAAACATTTTCTTTTGCCCAGACAACCCTCTCCTAACTAATTTTGGTGAGTGATGGTGGACTCAGTTTGGCAGGAGTGTCTTCTGCTTCTGCTGCTTTAGCCCGTCTGGTTCAAGGTTCAACGTGCAGATCTACATAACTTGTTGCTGGTTGGAATCAACGAAGAATTTTTGCTACTAACTGGATGTCATTTTGTTCCAGTCTCTGCAGGAAACCCCAGTTTATCAAGGTACATTCAACATCATTTATATCACCTTTTTTTCCTATGCTCGGTTTGACCTTTAGCAGGTCGTCCTGTGAATATCTACGTGGCAACATGCACTGAGTTGCTGCTGTGTAATTGTCTAATTAGATGTTTGTGATAACAGCAAATTTTCAGTTTAGAATAGATTTAATTTTTATTTAATGTTTTACTTTTAAATTGGTTCAGTCAGCAGTGCAACAGTCACACCTGGTACTTACTGTGAGTACATGCTGAACTTAGTTCTACACAAGAATTTATTCATGTAGTGCCACCATTTTGACTTAGCCTAGTTATTACATGTTTCCAACTTGTGTAGTTCTTGTCAGACTAAATCTGAAATAATGAGCAGTTGATCCTGGCTTCAATTTTATGACCAATGTGGGTATCAATTAGCCATTACTGTATATATACAGCAGTTAATACTACAAAAGTACACTACTGTAATAACAGACATTAAAGCATTCTGACAGGTAAGCTAATGCTACCAAAGCTAGCTATATTGAAAGCTAACTCATGAAAGCTTGCTACAGCTAAGCAGCTAGCTGAAAAACTGGTGCCCTTTATCATATTTAGTGGTTAGTGGTTTGGAAGTACAGGAATAAGTGCTGTTTCATACTTTAGAAAGAAAGGTGTAAACACTGCCATCTTTTTAAAAGTCCTTTTATTTTTCAGATCAACTGTTTTATTTATTCACATATACATCTTTACACGTTTGACTCGAATGATCACTAACTTGTCCTTTTTCTTTGCTTGAACCCACATGTGGAAACTTGTTCTGTGCTGTTAAAAAGCTTTTGCTCCCTGTTAGAGCTGAATTACAGAGCTGCTTCACACTCTCAAACTCAGAAAAGGTCAGAACATAATAAAGGCTTTTTGTAAATGTACATTTGAAATGCCCTCTTTCACCACACATTCACCTTTTATGTGATTCTTTCTCTCGTTCAAACCCATTCCACTCAATTGTTTCAAATATTAAAAGCCTGTGAAATTCTTTTTTTGTTCTTAAATGCAACACACTATTGATCTGGTGGAGAAGGAGATTTGTCTTCTTTTATTTTGCCTGGCCAGCTTCACGGCAGACGTTAAAGAAGAACGGCACCCTAGAGTCGGTTTTGTGGCTTCAATGTCATTTTCAAGGACAAGTCAGCAGGGTGCAGATGTTGTAGGGTCATTAGCTGGTGTCATGATAATTTATGTAACCTCTTCTTATCCAGAGGACCCATTTACTTGTTGTAAAACGGCATTGTATGTTTGAGTCAGACCTACTTCCCCCCCACTGGGATTGATTAAGCCTGTCACCACTGCTTCCTTTTATAGTAGCCAATCAGATCTGAACACAAATTGTAAGCACACAAGATTAAACATTTATGTAACTGAGATTCTGTTTAAGCACTCTGGCTCTCTGATTTTTACTCCGGTCACCGACTTAGCAGAGGCAAAGCAATTATTCTGCCTCATGTTTCACGTCCCATTTCTTGGTCTTTTTAGGTGAATGCTATTTTTGCATGCAGGTGTACACTTGGGTGAAGGGGGGCTGTGTAAGTATTAGACACGGAATGTGTGTGTGTGCATGTTTTTTGTGTGTTCAAAGTCTACATCATGTCTGTGTTTTCCTTTCCGGGGAGGGGTGAAGGGGCCTCGATCTGGCTACAGCTCGATACTGCCATCTATGGGAACTGACAAGCTCGTATGGAGAGCTGGAGATCCAGCCTGGAGATAAAACAAACTACAAGGTACTGCGAGTTTCAAGTCAAGTCAACTGAAGTCAAGTGGCTTTATTGTCATTTCAACCACCTGCAGTGGTACAGTACCCAGTGGAGCGAGACAACGTTCCTCCAAGACCATGACATATGACAGACGATCAACACAGGACTACATAAAGTGCAGCCGTGCAAAAATTGCAAAAAAACGAAACAAAGACAAGACAGTGCAGACACAAGAGTTCAATGGAAAAGTGCAACAATGACAGTGCATCGTGCAAAAGACTGAGCATTGTGCAAAAAGTAACTTGATGTATGAAGTTGTGAGTGTGTGTGTGTGTGTGTGTGTGTGAGATTGCTGTTGACACTAAACGGTTTTAATACTAAAGAGTTTATCAAATTACTCATAAAAAAAAAAGTAACATTTCTGTCCCAGAAAGGTTGGTGATAGAACACTTTTTAGGGACACACTGCACGCGATATTGAGATATGCCAGGTTTTCAGCTAATAGCTCTTTGGGAATCACCTTGTTGGTTCAAAAATAAAAATTTTATGCCCGTCAAACTGTGTAATCTTTGGGATTTTTTGTAGACTCAGCTAAACCAATGGGAACAATGCGTTTCTGTGACAGGCTGCTAGTAACAAAGTGCCCAAGAATACAAATAAAAATTGGTTCTATGCCAATTTGTCTGTTATTTGTAGACACAACACTGATTCATCCCTCAAGTTAAGCGCCTTTTTACACTTGCGTCATACGTCAGTGTTTAAGAAAAGAAAATTCTTCTGAAAATGATCAGGTACAAGGATTGGACTGAAAATGAATGAAAAAGCAGCCAATGCCCAAAGAAAAACATTAAGATACCATCAGAAAGCCTGTAGAAATATTACTCAAGACCAATTTTTTAAAAGATCACAAAAAAGTCTGCCTCTTTGGAAGCAACATATAAAGAAATGAGGAGTGGATCAAAACTTTTGCAGAGCACTGTATAAAATAATATTCTGCTACAGTTAAAAATAAGAAAGAATATTTCCCAGGATTTGTAAGTTAACCACTCAAATGAATGATTTTAGCACAGTGCCAAAGAACTTCAAGCTCTTCGCATGGCAATTTGGGATTGCAGCCAAAGATTCATGATAATCCTTTCTCAGCAAGGCTTTCGGAGTCAGGTCCAGCAAGACCCCTCATGATCTCAAATACAGTTTTTAGACCTGAATTTCACAGAAAGGAATAATCAGCGCTTCAAAGGCAAACATGAAAGTCCAAATGTACAAAGTCATGAGGGTTTCTGGCAGGAAGCTTTTAAGAGAGATAGAGGGGAAAGAAAAACCCACCAAAAGTCTCTCAGACTTCTCAACTACCCGGAAAAAATGAAAACTTACCGGTATTTGAATCCATAAGCAAGCAAATCATAGCTGTGACTTGATTTTAGATGAGTAAATTTGTGCGAGCATGTTGTTGAAAATGCCATTTTATTTAGCCACTCTGTGCCCATTTCTCATTACTTGCAGATTTCCTCTGGAGTCCTTTATAATAAGGCCATTGCTTAGGACAGTAATCACAATCTGTCAAATACTGAAGCGACATCTCGCACTTTATAAACACACCAACTGTCAGCAAGCACTGCAAAACTATTTGACCACAACAGCTGCCCTGAAACGACGAATCTGTACACCCCAACAAAAAGATATACCCATCAGGATGACCTGCTAAGCCATACTTAGGTAGTCTTAATTATTTATTGAGCAAAACATAGCAGACATGATAATACAGAGCTCCTCTATATCCTGGAAAAGACTTTGATGTTGTTTTCTTAGCCAAACAAGAAAAAAGGAGATTTTTTTTTTTTTCATACTGATCTTTGAAACGTCAATCTCTAATAGTTCTAACAAAAGTAAGGTCTGCTATTGACTTCTCCGCTCCGCTGTATAATCATTCACCACATTTCTCTTCTCAGCTATATCAGCTATGCTCAGGCATATAAGAGAAAAAGCAGTATATGGAATGGAAATAACTCCCAACTTGTAGTTCCTTGGAACACATCTCAGGTGTCTTCCTTTCAAACTCAAAGTCGAAATAGTGATTCGAGTGTGAGACCCCTACACTGGAAACAGTCAGACACCTTTCAGATATTTGCAAGCTATACCTCTTCAGTCTGCAGTCTCCATTTCCTTTTGTGTCAACCCAGTCAGCTACTTTTACCTGAAGCAAATGCTTTCTGATCCATGTGCGACATCTGTATACTAATTACTCATAAACACACGCTGCCTGGCTCTCCTAGGCTCGCTTTTCAGCAGTGACGGCACAATTAGTTCACAAATGAGGAGCTTATATTCGTAGCCTTGCAACACTGAGATTATTCATCTCCCAGAGGGAGCAGAGAAAAGCTGAGAGATTCGAGCACTCACCTCCTCAGCCAGATAACCTCTGCACTCCACAAACACAAAGGAAATCCTACTATTATGTTTGTCACATTTTACATTAGCACGCACAGACTCATGACAGGTTAACACACCTGGAAAAAAGACACCTGAAAAAACACCAGAAAATACGAAGTGGGATTTCATAATTTAGAGAGAGTTTAGAGTGTGTGGCACTGAATTTGAGGACTGCAAACATGTGTACACACACAACATGATGCACATCTCATACAAACAAATAGAATAACAGATGAAATGTAGTTACATATACAAACACATGATCTAGTAGTGTTTATGATTTTTTTTTCTGGGTCTTGGTGTTTCTTTGTCCTGGACAAACAATGTTCGGATATTTATTTATTTATTGGTTGTTTATTAGTTGCTTTGTTTGTTTGTTTTTAAAACATTAGTACTGAAAATTGTTTATAATAAAAATGATAATCATGACTATTTTTATCTTTAGTATTATAAATCCAATTATTTAACATGGTGATTCATTAGCATAAACATCAAGCAAAGACTATGACTAAAACTAAACCAATATTAGCCGTCAAAATTAACTCTCTCTTTTATTCATACATATTGAACTAAACAGGGAGTGAGTCTTAGCTTTTAGTAAATGGTAAAAGCATGCTGCTGTAATTAAAAGAGATGTGTTTGACTTGTGTTTGAAAAAATAGAGCTTTGTAGCAAAGTGAATGCAAAAAATGCAATTATTTTACTCCAACAGTTTTTCATAATTCAAAATAGGGGAATCATTTGGCCTGTTATCAGTGCACAGTTTAAAATCCGGCATCTTTGTTGACATGCGTTTTTTTTTTTTTTAAGAGCTAAAGGGCATCCTGCACACCTGAGAAGATCACATTAATGGAAAACAATATATACTGGGTTTATAGCAGCATATACAGTCACACATGTTTCAGGAAAATAATGCCAAACAACAGCATGTGTGTAATACAAAAATCCAGGTGCTAGACATTTTTTAATGCATATCAAAAATAAATAAGGTTTGATATGTTTTCTTTGTATTTAAATTTAATATGGGGTTTAAAATACTGTTTTTAAAAGAGAGAGAAATCAGCACAGAATCCTAATTGTAGTTTTCATCATCAGATAAGAGTTTGATTCATGAGAAGTGTCTGAAAGCTGAAACTGGAGCGACTGTTTTCGAGGTTCTGGTAATAAATTCCAAATATAAAGCAAATGATACTCATATATATGCTTTTCATGAAGGTAAATTTATTTCTGGGCTGTTGTATCAGGGTGTAGACACGTTTGGCTTTGTTGTAGCAGCAGTACTTTTTTTGTAAATTCCTAGGTCACCTTCAGCAGGGAAGACTTCATTTATACTCAGGACAACAGTCTACAACACCGAGTCCCCGAAGTCAAAAAAGTCTCCACCTGAGAGAATTTTCAGCAGAGTGGATCATGCCTTTCGGTTTGAGGGTGTTGTGGGGGTGCTATGGTTGTGTTGCTAAAGTAGGAGTGTCTATATTCAAGATAAATGACACTTCAAATTCAGTTTGACAGCCCTTCATATGAAACTCTCATTAAGTGCAAAATAAGCTCGTTCAACAGTGAGTGAGCAAACGCATTCTACTCCTAAAAACAAATCAGATTCATTTCCGCTAACACAGATGCTGCAGGCAACTGGAGTTCTCAGACCTAAAGAAGAAATAAATAAATGAATAAAAACAACCATAACAATGTACTCACCTGACTAATGGAACACATTGATACGCCTGCCTCGGCCTTCAGACAGACACTTTTCCAGATTCTAACAGCATTACCACAATAATGAACTCCATTTGTCATTTAAATTTGCTGAGAACACAGAGGTCAGATATTCTGGTGTGAAAATACTTATGTATTTGAATAGTTCTGCATAGTGGCCTATACACAGCAATATACCACACCGGAGAAACGGGGTGAGCCAGCCCCGACAAAGACTACATTCAAATATGTTACTTCACTATATCAGTCAAATATTCAAATATGTTGTAACACAGAGACGTTAGGTACAAATGTTGTCACAGCTTTTGAAATTTCTACTTGTCAGACACTCAAGCCGCCTCTATATCTTACCTTGATCTTTGTTGTGACTGATAATGAATTTTAATCAGGTGATTTAATTAGTGTTCATTTCTAGCATCAACATGATGCAATGTCTAAGATATGAAAGAACAAACATTAAACATTTAATTTGTTGTTTTTTTATTTCTTAATTTGTTTATTCACTGATGTAGGTAACTATATTACTTTCACCTTAAGGACCTATGACTTTAAGGTAGAAGAGGATGTGTCACAGCTAGTTTAAACAATTATGTATCATTAGGGTGTAAAATTGTGTTTATCTTTCAAGAAAATCTAGTAATCATCAGCATTTAGAATATAAATAAAATGTATCTGTTGGATATAATATAAAAAAAGGCTTCAAAACTGGATTTTAAAATACTATTTTAGCTTTGTTTTTAATTTAAACATAATTTTAGGCACTCTTTTTAGGCTTCAGATTCTAGCCCCAGAACATTTTTCTGGTTTTCTTGTTGCGAAAGGTACCTGTTTAACTTTGATTCAATGCATTCTGGCAGCAGGCGATAATAAGTGTTGGGTGCACTAGCAAAATAAAAGCTTTGAGTGGCAACTACATGCACTTATAACTATTTTTCCCAACCAAAAAAAGAAAGAAAAGAAAAGAAAAGCAAGAGAATGTTGAAATTCTTTCAAGGCATAACATCCATGTTGGTGTAGCTGCTGAATGGAAAGAGAAACCAATGGGAGCAAGAGTTCTAATGAAGAACAGTACTGTTCAGATATTTTGCTAGGCACTAAAAAAACTCTTCTAGAAAAGTAAGAAAAGTTGCTGACTCTGTGTTACAATGTCAACCCATTCGCAACAGTGAGGTAAGCTAAAGGATAATGGCCACTGCTGACAGCAAGAGAGAAACAAACAAATGTAATAAAATAGTTTATGTAACTATGTTTGGCCTAAAATATAGCATTTCCTTATTTTTTACCATTTCCTAGTAGCATGCAATATCCTGCTACCACCCAAAAATGATGCACCAGCAACTTAGAAGAAGAGCAGCTACAAACTAAGAGGCACTCAACTACTAAGGTATGTGTTGCACTGCAAGATTAGATAGAAAAGTACAAACACAAAAAACATGCATAACCAAGGATGACTACAGCTGTCAATTTCTTGTTTAGAACTCCTTAAACAAGTATTGGTTGCCAGGGTATGATATTTAAACAATAGCTAAATTGCTGTGGGGGGACTAGAGCTTATCTCAGCTGACATAGGGCAGAAGGCAGAGTACACACCGGACAGACTGCTAATCAATCATAGAGCTAACAGAGAGAAAGACAACTATTCATGCTCACACTAACACATTGAGCCAATTTAGAACAACCAATTACCAAACATATGTCTTTGGACTGTGGGGTGAAGCCACAGGACCTGAAGAGAACCCACACAGGCAAAGGGACAACATGCAAACTTCACACAGAAGACCCCAGTCAGCCAATGGCTTTGAATTCTTACTCTTAGTTGGTAGCGCTAAACACCGCACTATTGTGCTAGTTAAATGATTCCCAGTAAAAGCACTGAATAATAATTTTGCTTGAACTCTCTAACTGTAGTACGGAGGCTTGGTGACAGAACAACATGTCCAGATTCTTGTGTTATACTGAAGCTGTTTGATAACACTGGACATTCTAAGCAAGCACATTCATCCAATAAACTTGACAGTAATGGACTAGTTTGGCATGGTGCAGAGCAGGCTGTGATATCCTTGAACACTTTTAGTCCAAAGTTTAATTTTGTAATTTTTAGTACTATTTACTTTTACTTTCCAAATTCCACATCAATACAATGGCAAACGATCAGAAAGCACGCAGCTGGCTAAAATCATGAAGAACAGTAAACCTCAGAGCCACAGCAGCAGACGAGATAATTACATGGCCTGTCTGTAAAGAAAATTAGTCAACAGAGCTCATAGGAGTCTGCAACACCGATCTTAGGGTTAGTCCACCTGGAAAATAAATTTTAACCTTGCAAAATATTATTACAGATAGTAGGAGATGTAAACACAGTAGAGTTACACAGGTTACATCTGTGTTTGCAAATTTAAAACCCCTCTTTTAAAAAAAATGGCCACATGGTTTGCATCCCACTATCAACCTGGAGCCACACGACAAACCAAAATGCACCCAGTAACATGAAGATCCTTCTCTCCAATCAGTCTAGATCCAAAACCATGAACCAAGATATTTTTTGTCCTCTGTGCACTGATAAACACTTGTACACAGAATGCATGGCACATTATTGAAGCTGCAAACTATTCTTGGTGGGAGAGTGGGCGTCTTGCCCTGTTTCTGAAGGGCTTTCATAGTGGGATGAGCATAGCACAGTGTGTCTGGTATGATGAACACACACACGCACACACACAAAGTTAAACAGAAACACACATCTACAAACAAAAGCACAGCAAATTGCGCCTATTCACACAATTCCAGACACACACATACAGACTGTTGCTGGTGCCCTTTCTGCACAAAGAGTCTTTAGTCCTTGGTGCACTAATTTGCTTATTAAAGGTTTATTAAACCTTCTTTAGTACTCCCAGTAAAACCTCTATACTGGCAGGGAGAGATGAAAGCTTTACATACATTAACAAAAAGTAAGCAGAAAACATGAATCCAGAGCTATGGCTGAGAGAAAAGGAAAAAACAAACATTAGCGAACGGAATGGTTCATGAGTGCGTGTGAAAGAAAAATGTGCAAGCGAGGCAGAAGCACCTGCAGGGAGAGTAGGAACTTATTTCACGTATTTCAGCTGCGTTTCCACCTAACTGCCGAGCACATTTTAGGGGCAGCTTTTGAAATGTCACAAAAATGAAATATGAATTACTCACATTTTTGACAGAAAGGTTAGAATGACTAAAAGCATTTGCTGTGCGGATAAACGGAGAGAAATGAATCCATAAGAAAATTGGAATGGGTTCCATAAGAACTGATTAGTACTGCGAAGGGAGGTGTGTTTGGGGGGGGGGTATTGTTTTTGTTCCTTTGGCAGGGTTTACAATATTTAATGGTGCCTGCAGATAAAAACAACAAAAAATGTGATGGCTAATGCCACAGTAATGCCCAAAACAAGCCTCTTACACGTATAAGTAGCGGCAAATGGTGGCCTCTGTTGGGTCTAGACATTTGAGAGATGACATTTCGTCTCCCCAGAGCCATTTCTCTACTGTTTAGCCATATTATTAAACCTTTTTCTGAAGCAATAATAGCAAGTATTATTCTAAAAATATGGTTCCACTTTATTTGATTGAATCATATAAAAATAAAATTCCCTCTAACTTGAAACAATATTACTTCTAAAATGATATTTGGAAAAGCACACCGGGTTGTACTCACTGGATTAAAAGACAGAAGAAATCAGGAAAAAATAAAAAACCGGAGCAGCAGAGATAGAAAGAAACCATACTGGGCAGTCTCTGTCTTCATATTCCCTCTCAGGCATTACTTCCATCTAATTTGTCTGTAATTAGATGACCAGGATTCATCCTACTGGGTGATTAATTACTCACAAAAATGATGAGAACCCCCCCCCCCCCCCCCCCCCCCCCCCCCACACAGC
>VUQG01014689.1:61246-78921 GCA_015106755.1 Etia nguti
CTCGTCTGTAGGAGGAGAATAATTGGTGAGTGGATCTGTTCCTCCGATCATTAAGAGCTTATTTAGATACACAAACCATAATTTGATTTGAAAATCAGTGAAGAGGTTTCTAATCCTATGACTTAAAAGTAGATTTCATACAAAAAAATCCAAAGAATCTTTACTGTACAATTCGACGTCATTTATCACAGCGGCAGTGGCTGTAAAAGCTTCATTCATTCATTCCCACATGCAAATTGAATTCCTCAATGAAATTTAAGCTGAAAAACCTTAGAGATGAAGCATTTAGACAAAGAACAAAAATGTAATCTGTGAAAGCTGCTGGGCTCTGAACAATGTTAACAAAATGATAGAAAACAAAGAAGGGGTGGAAGAAAAACTAGAAAAACATAAATCACCCTTAAAAATAAAAATATGGAAATGTGTGTTTTCCACTAGAATGAAGATATTTCTAAAACAAACTCATTAAAAGCCTCTTACTTATTAAAAAAGAAAGAAAGCAAAACAGCAGCAGCAGACAATGCCCATGGGACAGCTTTTGTCAACAGGATGTATTTTTCCACTCAAATGCTGCTTGTTGACACTGTCAGTCAGCTGTCTTAATCTGACCTTTTAACAAACATGAAGTACTGTGCAAAAATAGATGTTCAGGCTTTTATAAAGATGTGCCTTCTTGTTTTTGACGTCATTCTCCAAGATGACACAGTATAAGACCAATTTCATGCAAAAAATCCCTGATCTCAACAGGAGTCAGAGAGTATGGCTCTATGTGAATGAGCAAGTCACCAAATGCTCTAAACTTCTGCACAGCACTCTAAAGGAGGAAATGAAAAAAAATATGATTCTATTCCAGGTCAATCTGGAATATAAACCCCACATTTTCTCATTCATATAGGCTACCAGGATAGTTACTAAATTGGCCACTATGTTCATTTGGTAGGAAATGTATTTGGACTGGAAAATACAAAAATTGGGATCTTATCAGGAAGTAGCCAATTTATAAAACTTAAAGTTAAACGTACAGTGCTTAACAACAACAAAAAAACATTAAATCTGCCCCAAAACTTAAAAGTAAAAATTATATTGTTATAATTATAATTACATTTATAATTATAAGTCAAATAACAAACTGGATTGATGTTTTTATACCCAAAGTTGAGTTGGCACACTGAAGTCAGGAATTAATCAAAAATAACATTCAACCACTAAAACTAATTTTTATGTTTATGAATGCCAGTAAATAACTGTAATTTGGAACTTAAACTACTTTTTTATTTTTTTTAAAAAGTAAATTTGAAAATTCATGGATAACAATAATTATTCGAATTAAAAATTATATTTTCAGTTAAAAAGCTCGTGCTCATTGATGGATTAACCATTACAGAAACATAAAAAACATTATCTGGGTAATTACCAATAGTGATCATTTAGAGCAGCTGTGGCATAAACCTTACACTGAGTAGTGATCTAATAAATTTGTTAAACACTGTAATGTATAGCAGATGTACAAGGCTAGAGTCTAAGCTCATGTTTTTGACTGTCCGGCTCACTGACTGGGATTTATTTTTTTAAATTTAGCTTCCAATCTACCAACAGTATCTTTCTTTTCCTCTTCTTCTCACTGACTCACTACAGGTGAAATGTTACTGGCAGAGAAGCAGGTAGATACTGAGAGAAGGGCTTTCTGCAAGCACCTGCAGTCATGTGAAAACTTCACTTAGCCCTATGAATTCAGTAGGTAAATCACAGCAAGGCACTGCTAATCAAAGCACTTGATCAACTGATCAAAAGTAAGCGTGACCACATCTATAAAAGCAGGTTTGGCAGTTTGATGGTCTGGAGCATTGAGGTGACACATGCCATCTCTTCATGGAAATACATACATAGCAACAATCTTCCAATAAGTGGACATCCCAGGAAATTCCCCTTAAGGTCAGACTGTGCAATCTTCAAAGAAATTACAACTTCTGCTAATGATGTATGCCAACTCACAAACTGTAAATCAGTAAAGATGTGCAACACTATAGATTCACAGCCACTATAGCCGACTGAATTTGAGTAGAATTTGAATATAAATGTGAACATCAAGTGTCTCGGTAATATAAACCAGGCTCTGCTACAAGCCTCGTGTTACTTTTCAAACACAGTCAATTAGAAAATGCGCAAATAAAAATATCTGGAACATCTGTCAGAGATTAACACACATTGTAATGAACAACAATATTATACACAGTACATAACCACTGGATATACTGTATATGAGTGGCACCTTGTCCCACCTCTGTAACAAACTACTTACAGAGTCATAGAGCAAAGCAAGCCGCTTATCACTTCTAACACCCACAGCTGTAGCAGGTGACGTTCAGTTATATGTACCAACATGCTGACTCCACAAAGCCTGAAGATTATGGAAATAAATAGATATGACTGACCATGCTGTATGCATGAGGCAGCAGCAAGGAGTGAGACATTATACATTCAGATTCAGATGCCTCAGGGGGGCTCAGGGGAGCAGTTATGGTGCAGCGCAGAACAAATATTGAAGTGTTGGTTTAGCAAGAAAACATTATGACTGAAAGCATAGTAATTTAACAGACGCATCCGTTCCTATTTTGAGTGTGTTTAAGTGTATTTGTATTACTCATGCTGTGGGGATATTTACCTCTCTATGCAGTTACAGTGTTTCTCTTTTGGGTACAAAATGCTATTCTAGATAAAGTAAATCATTACATTTTATGGTGAAGACTTGGTTGAAGGTTAGGGTAAGATTAAGATAAGGTTCAAGTCAGGGGTGACTTGGGAGGGGCTGTGGGAGTGGGTGGCATTACAATTACATTTTAGGGTGAAGAACTGGGCTAAGGTTAGGTTTAAGTCTGTGTAATTGAAGCCTATTAATTGAGCCCTTACTCACAGAAACTCTAGTTGATAGGGATAAATGTGTATTTGCTGACTGGCTGTTGCCAGGTGAAATCAGTCACAAAGAGGTATACAGTGCTCTGCCTGTATAGTACAGATTGCTGTAGTCACCCATAGTTTGCATGGGACTCACCAACTCCCTGTGTTTGCCTGTGTTTGCAGACAAGACGGCATCTTCCATGCAAATTACTGGTCACCACAGCAACCTACTAGACACTAAAGCAATCACACTGAGGTTTTCAGTGCAGTACCATATACTTCTTTATGACCAATTTCTAGAAACTGCCAAAAACTTTCTGCAACCTCTTCCCAACCAGTCATGGAATACCTACTGGTTGGTAGGGAAAAGTCTAATACTGTGTGACTGGGGGCTAATTAGAATTATTATCTTTACTTAAACAAAGGGTCCAAATATTTGTTACAATGCACTTGTCAAGTCCTTTTTATATGAAATGTCATCTGTAAACACAGGGCTGCACAAGAGCTTGAAAATCCCAATATTTTCTACTGGTTTAGGTTGAATTTAGATTTAGTTTAGGGTTAGGAATGCAGGCCTTATGGTCACGGTTGGGAGAAGTCCCATAAAATGAATTTAAGTCAGCGTATTGTCTCCTCAAGGGACAGAAGAATATCTCTGTGTGCATTTGGCTATGTTTGCATGCAGCACAACAGATGACAGAACTTTAGCTGGGGTGGAAATAAAATAGATTCTGGGCAGCTCAGTGCAAAATTTGAATACAGATAGTTTGTAAAGGGATATTTATACAATATTTCTTATCTTCGAATGAATGATTTATATCCAACATTAAGATATGAAAACATGATTCTTATGAAAATACATTCCATTTGTATTGAAAACCTGATGTGTGGAGAATATCAAATAGGTGAGCGCAAATCAGTGCATTTAGTTTCTGAGAAAATCTGATTGCTTTATAGCACATAAAAAGATTTCTTCAGTGCTCAAACAGGTAAATGTGCCCTTTTATGCTTTTACAAGAGATGGAGGAATGAGTGGATTTTATGTGTTCTAAAAAAAAAAAGGTGAAAAACAAGATATACACCAAGAAGATGTTTTTCTTACAGAGAGGCTATTATCTGTAATCCTATCACTGTTGATGTGAAGCCCTTTGGATTTTTGAGGGGGTTCTAGCACAGGCTAGCGTCCAATAATGTCAAGAGGAGGTTGAGCTGAGGTTGTGGCTCCCAGGTCTTCCATGTGATTATTCAGACATAGCATGAGTGGGTGAGGGTGAGCTTGCATATTCAACATGCCTTATATAAGTGTGTGTATGTGTCTAACAACCATCTGTTTAAGCAGCATGAAAAAAAAACAACCTACAACTTCCAGTGGGTTAAAACCATTTGGCATGCAGTGACATGGGCCAAAAGGAGCTGAGTAATAGAGCCAGCTGCATGGTGAGTCAGAAATTGAATGGTTCAGTATAAAAAAAAAGATACTTGGCATATAATTTGATTTAATCTCACTTCTATTGTATATATGCTCCCTAGAAAAAAGTCAGTGATGCATATCATGTCAAGAAGTATTTATGCAGTCTTACAAATGGACCTTGGGCATGTGTATCCATCACTACTTTTTAAAACATTGTGCTGACCTTTGAAAGAAGCTGCCTTGAATTATCAAGAAAAATTTCCTTTAATAGGCTAAATTTTGAGTACTTTGGTAACAGAAGTTACTGGACAATAAGATAAGCATGTCTGTGTGGTCATCTTTCAAAAGAAAAGTAAGGAGAGTAGAAAAGAAAGAGAAAAAAATGGTAAGATAGGTGCCCTGGCCATGTTTCAGAGGGAATCAAGGGAAATATTTGCAACTGTGCTTGTGTGAGTGTGTGCGCACATAGTAGTTCACACAAAGAGAGCTTTTAGGAGTTTGACCTTCCTTCCACCCGGCAAAACTGTAGCCACAGCAAAGGTTAGAAAATACAATATTCATAGAAAGATAACAGCCTGCAAACATTTGACATTATTCAGAAAACTTTCTTCTCTGCAAGCTTCTGAGAAGCACCTACCTCTATTTTCACTTTCTTCTGAGCCACGGCCTTCTTGCCCGTTTCTCTCTGTGTGTCAGAGAAAACTTGGAATGCACTACTTTCTCCAAATGGGATTTGCTGAGAGCAGCACCTCCACTTGATTGAATCCCAACCCAAATTTTTTTGTTCCAAAGGACACAACTGTGCCACAAATGGAAAGAGGCCGGCAGCCCGAGTGTGTGGCCTTACTGGCCGGCTCCCAGGTGTGAATGTGAAACGGGGTTTGATGAAAAAAGGGAGCAAGCTCATTTGACATTCCTTGGATAAACAGAGGTAAAACAAGTCGTCAGCCATGCTTACAGCTGTGTATGACTCACAAAAGATCTTTGTTTGAGAGGATAATGTTTGGGTATAATGTTTATTATCCTTGTTTAGCATGTTAGCCTGACACCATGCTATAATAAGCACTAAACACAAAGCAAAGGTTAGGTTGACTGAAAGTAATTTTGCAGGTATAATCACAAGCTGTAGAAAAATACTGATGTGGCCATTTTTCTTGTTTTCTGCAAACTAAGCGCTTTATAGCTCAGTCTAGGAAATCAAATACACTGGATCCTAAGACAATAGCACCTCGTCAGTCACAAGGCAGACACACCCCAAAGCATTCCCTATTATAATTATATTTTATAATCTCATAGGTTAAGAAAAAATGTTTTTCATACAGTCAGACTTGGTTTTATGACCAGAAACGCCACTCCTGTTGGCCATTAGAAAAGAATGCGGGTTTAATGTACTTCCACACTGAACCACAAATATCTGTGCAAAATTAAACAGCCATTCTTCCAGTAGTTGTTAAGATATTTCCATGTGGGTCTAAGTGGTTTTTAGATAGCCTGGACCAGCATCATCATCCATAGAGCCATGCTGTGAACAGAGCTAAAAACTTCCTTATGGATTTTCAGATAGAATAAACCTACCTCATCAACCATAATTATAAAAAGCGGCTGATACAAAGAATATTATCTTCTACTTCCTCATTGAGACCCCACAGATTTGCTCTATTTGTATACCTGTCACATTAACGCTAACAAAAATGTGTAGATGGTGATGTCAAACAAGAAAACTTGAAGAAATCAGTACAACCCGAGCTTAACTCCCCAAAACCCAAGTTTCCTAAGTGAAAAAAAGGAAAAGGATTCAAGCTATTTAAGGAAAAGTTAGCGTCAGTCAGAAGTTAAACATAAAGAACCATAAAATTGACCCATTTTCAACAGACTGCTCCAGAGGTCAGTCAGAACAAGTCTTGAACCTAAGCAGACAATGCAATCCCACTTCTCCCACTGCCTGACAGTATAATTACCTCACCTCACAGTGTTGTCCAGGTGTAGGCTCTGCAAGCTGAATCACAATGTATTATCAAACAAGGATTACAACATGCACCTTTAATTTTCTTTGATCACATGACATTATTAGTACTTGTGTCACTTCTCACACAGTCTCAGAGGTAAAAAGGTAAACTATGTTCTGTATATTCATAAATGAAATTATGGTGACAAAACTTGCTTGACATTAAAAAAAAAAAAAAAAAACTTGTCCAAACTGGTAAGACATGTGGTGTTAACAAGGGAAGGGGATAATAGGACAGGTAAATTACTGAAATCTATTCATAAAATAATCATTAATTTCATGTTAGAATTCTGGTTTCCACTGAGTTTCCCCTCACTCTTTAATTGGGGAGGCAACCAAGATATATTAACAGCCACCCATTACATTTGGCGACTAATTTTGGGATATTTATTAAACAGTTATCATAAATGTTTACCTTGCTAGCTCAAACATTAATGTTAGCCACCTAACTATTAACAACTACCTGATAGTACTGGTGTTGGTCCCAGTCTTGGATAATTGGGAGGGTTACATCAGGAAGTGCATGGAGAATAAAATCTTTGCCAAATCAAACTTCCAGCAACCTTAGTGGAAATAATGGAGTAGCAAAACTACCTTTAAACAAGGCCCACTTTAGTCATCTGGTAAGTTATAAAAAGGGAAGCGGCTATCGGCTGTGGCTAATAATAAAGTAATAATGTTAATGTGGGAGCTAGGCAGCAAACGCTATCTGTCCTGCTAATCTGTAACGTTACAATAGACAGTGTCGATTTTACATTTTAACACAATTGTTGCTTCTCTTAAAGACTAAAGCTACATAGACTTGTATGTGTAATATGGAGCCAAGACAACAGAAGTACAATACTACCTCAGATAACCTAAAAATATTGTTGTTTCTTGGTTTTTGTTACTCTAAGAGGATCTTAAAGTATTTATGTTAATTTTTTTGTCATTTTTTGCTTTGTGGAATTGAAAATGGTATTGAGAATTTTCTCAGGCATCTGTATCAACATTTAAATGCTAATATTGTGACAACAATGATACACACATCAAGAGCCTCACTGGATTGGCAGCTGATCAGAAAAAAGACACCTCGATTATTTATCATAAACTACCTGAAACTGAAACATTGAAGAGGCGCACCTTATATATGACATTATTTAAGAAAGTCTCTAATCCACAAACTAATTCTGCTGAAAACATTGCTGTCACCAGTTCCATCTAAAGACACTGTGACAAACTGACCTCATCCCACAGTAAAGTATAGTCATTTTGAGGGGAACAGTTTATTCTGTTCTAAGATTAAAATATCCAACCAAAAGGCCACGATACTTTGTGTCATTAAATAAGTTAATGAGCAGAAAAATGAAGATATAACCTGATGGACGCAGTATGCCAAGGCCAAAGTATTCAACAGGGTCAGCGTGTTCAACTATTATCAACAACCAGCAACAAAATTTAATAAGGAGAAATTGAAATCAAGTTAAGTAAGCTAAGTACTGAGCAGCTCTGAAGGGAAATAAAGAGAATTTTCTATAGCGCCTTCACACTATTTACCTTTCTGCATAGGTTATTCCCCTTATTTACTACAGGCAGTAAGACAAAGTGCTTTGTCTCTATTCTCCCAGATTTAAATTGGAGAGAGAGCATCCCCTGCTGCAAAGAGATTTTAATTGCTTTAAGCCAATAAGAAAAACCAAGGCAGCGAATGAATGGCTTATGTGCTGCTTCCCAGGCAAAACGGCAAACGCAAACCATCCTGCTCACACAGATTTCCTCACAGCTAAATCCCAGAGACTGTCTCATTGTTTCGATCCTGAGTGAGAACAGCAGATAGGGAGGTCATAGCAAAGAGAGCGAGAGCCGAGATAAGTTGAATGAGCAGATTTTCGTTTTGACATGGCTGCTCCCAAGGCGCCAATTGCTCAGTCTGAATCAATGAAGTCATTCTTAAACGTTGCAGAGCTTTGAGACTCTGGGAACAAAGTCCCCGAATTTAACAGAAATATACAAATAAGCCATCAAAAGCAGAGTGACAGCAAATACGGAGACTGATCTGTTGTTTCTGGCACTTTTTATGAGTTTACACCCTCTTGTAGTCTGTTGTCAGACTGTGGTGATTAATCTGCCCATCTGGGGAGGACTAGAGACAGAATGGATCATTCTTGGGTCTCAGGGCTTTCTGCCACTTTGTTGCCCTGGTGAGGCCATCTGGGCCAGAGGAGAGCTAATCAGTCATAAGCAAGCCGCAAGCTTTATCCCATGTGGCCACCTGATCACCCACAAGCATCCAGACTTGAATCAGAATTATTTTTGTCAGCATGTGAGAGAAACGCAAGTTTGTTGTTTTGGCAGATACAAGTAGTTATGGACATTGTACAAGAAATGCTCTTGCTGCTGCTGCTGCTGCTGCAAAAAGAATCGACAGTCTGCCAAGAGTAAACAAAACGACAAAGACACTATATATGATGTGGCGCCATTATGAAATGCATGATCTAATTTGTCTTACAAGGTCAATAACAGAACTACTACAGCACTACAATGTTAAAAGATAGTCTTATCATCATCATCATTATTATTATTATTATGATTGTTATGATGATATTCCTCTTAATTATTTGGACCTGATATCTGACATAAACAGTTAAATGTGCTCAGTGTACTATAAAAGACCAGGCTTTGTTTAAAAAACTTACTTGATGTGCAATCTGTTAAGCCTCTTTAAATCTTAACATTCTGTTTAAAAATGACTCATCATTAACTCCTGGCTCAGAGAAATGATTGTAGAGATTCATTAATGAAGGACTTATAGACAGGGAGATGTAAGTATAAATGCTGCCTTAGAAGCAGGAAGAAGGATTTTGCTTATTTCTAAGAATAGGAGGTCTGTTCAAACATATTACAGACCAATTGTCATTTAACCTCAAGATATCTTTGCTGCGGGCACTTTTGGCACTGCTCCTGTCATGTAAATTCTCCTCAGACCTCCTCTTTGGAAAGACAACTGAAACAATATACTGCCCTAGTGCTTTTTATCTACCGCTTAGAGGAGGCTACACATCTGTCATAAGCCCTTACTTTCTATTGTTTTTGTTCCAGCTGCATTCTTTACATTCCCGAGGTTGTGCCTCCTGTTGACTCCAGAGAGGAGGGAGGAGGGGATAAGACACTCCTGTTGGCTCATTCTGTTTAACTCGCATCAAGGCTCGTTGTAAGGTGTCATTTAGCAAGTTTAGCAAGTCTTTGTACAAGGCATCTGGTGGTTACAGTTTTCTGTTATTACAAAGATGATTTATAAATGCATGTGGTCACTTGATCACATTTACAAAAAACTAAACTTGGCAGGATACTCTTACTTTAAATTCTTTGATCTTATGACTTTTTGAGAGGGCAAATATAAAAAAAAAAATTCAGTGTCATATCAGTCAGTATTCAGCAAATGGAGCTGGCACAGGAGTCGCTACATGACTTAAGTGTGGGACTGGTGTAGTGCACCACAGATGACTACTAATCAGTAAGACACCAAGAGCCTAGAGGCAAAAGTGTTGTATTGATGCCAGCATCCATTAGGTGAACTGCAATTAGCACCCTGCTGCTCGAGTTTGCGCACTGAGTGAACTTGGCCAAAACAATGGTGAGGCATAAAGAAGACTGCCATATCATGCTGCAGTACTGCATGCACTGTGTCTGTAGCACCATAACTTAGAGACCAGGGTAAATACTATATGTGTGTATTAGTATGACAAAAGGATGACTTAAGAGTTACAAAGGTGCCCACATCAGAAACCTGCTGCACAGCTTACTGTACAAATCTTTTGCTCGACATCTAAGTTTGTGGTAGATAATTTGCTGTTGGACAAAATGAAAACATTGTGTAACAATAAATAAGCTACATTAGCAAGTAAGCAAGTAAACTGTGAATCAGCCTTTCCACTCCAATACAATGTTGCAAGAATAACATCCCAGCAAAAAAGCTGAAAGAGTGATGGTTGGTCACAGCTGGTCTCTGTATTTGTTCCACAGTGACCTTAAATATAACTCACGCACTGTCTCACTTACCGCTAATACATTTATTAAGTCACAGTGTTTCAGACCGATTGATTTTTTTTCCCACGTAAACAGACAATATCCTTATATTCAAATATATATACACACACATCCATACTGTTTACTTTCAATCATCCAATCAGAACTTAATGGCTTACAAGCTTACAACCTTTTCTATCTTCTACAAAAACATTCGCACAGGTCAAAAATGGAACAATGGTGGAACAATGGTTAAATTGGTCTATCCAAACATCCTATATTCAGCATAAACAAAATAGCAAGCACACTACACAAAATTCGAGTATTTCCCACCCAAACAAGTATATAAACTGCTAAAGAATCAAAAGAAATTTTCAAAACTAGTAAATAACGTGTTCTTCTAAGACGCATCATTTAAAATCACCGCACTACCTTCAGAAAACTTCTTCTCTTTATTAAAATGATCATTTTTGGTTCTTTTATGGTCGAATATTTAAATCAAAGAGAAATTATGACATTACACCGATAGAGGGTTCATCATTCAGTCCCTTGGGTAAAAATGTCTGTAAAGTAAAGTCTTGACCACTGGTTATCTCCATCCTCTCAGTGAATCACACTCATATGTCTGGTTATTCTATGTTTTAAGTCTCTAAAAGTTTTACCTACGTACATGAAGCCACATGGTCAACACGTCATACATACATAACCTGGGTAAATGCACAGGATTTTCACTCCTAATTTAAATGTTTTTCCCCATGTGTGGAGTTGCTGTATAGTTGTCTGCCCGGTGACTTTGTTGTCTATCCACACTATAGCTCACATTTTAACCAGAGTATTCTGGGATTGGCCCCAGACATTCACACTCTTAGAAAGACGGCTTGGTACTTGTCTGTATCAGTTTTATTCTTGGAATTAAGCCTCCTAATTAATTAATAATTAATTAGCCTGGAAAATTTATCGCATTAAACATCAACCAAAATATCAGTAAAATGTAAATATTGTAAATAAATAATGTTTGACTTGATGGGAGTTAGGTCTTGGAATATTAGTCTTGCATTTCACAAACACAAATCCTTAAGGTTTTGTTGTCAGTTAAGTTACTAAAAGGGATGCAGGTTTTTCTTTTACAGTGACAACCTGGCAACAGAGATATCTGACAAATACTACCGACAGCCAAACAGCAAGCTTCTCTAGATATTTTCAAGGTAGTGCTGAGCATCATAAATGACTGGGAGCAGTAGAGAACATCAGCTGACCATAAACAGTTTAGTACGGTTCTTGAATAAAGACTTTTATGTGGCCATCTCTCTACCCTGTGGATGTAGTAGGAGGAGGCTCTGATAAGTTACAGAATGACATGAAATTCTCATCTTTCCTAACAGCATTAACGCAAAAATCTCGGCATGCTGTGGGCCAAGCTGCTATGATAATTTGCTGAACCACAGTAAACATGGCTTTCTGCAACAAGTAGAAATGCCTCCAGGCTGCACAGTGGCTGCGCCGGAATGTCTTTTTTTAGGGGAATGTGTATATCAGTTTGACCTCATTAGTACCACGGGCCAAGGCTGTACAGTCCATGTGCCAAGTCTGTACACCCCCCACTAGTTAATACACACTAGACGATAGCTTGTTTGCTGGAATGAATCTGGGCTGCTGCGAAACGAGAACAAGTGTTTTTGTTTATTTGCACAGGGATTAACTTACACCGTTGGCATGTTGATAAGGGCACCAACGTTGTAACATGAAAGGTCTTGGATATTAGCAGAGAATGAGAAAGCAAGTAGCAAACACACACACACACACACGTAAATGCAGACGTTATTCGTTATTCACTAGCATACTAATAACAAATGAATTTGTTCAGGCAAAGCATGCAGTGCAAAACACAAAGTGCAAATTATTCCAGAGACAAGATTTCTTTCCTTTTTTTCCCTTCTAGTGTAAATTCTCAAAATCAATTCTTTCATGCAACACTCTTTTTCATGCAAAACTGTGCACATACCATATCTCCCCTCACCCACCAGCATGGATCTGTAAAGGCGCACAGGTGCACAAAACTCGACGCAAGTCTGTAATGCTTGATGACAAGAGGCCAAGACACGTATTCACTCATGAAAGGCAGAGAGAAAAGAGCATTTAGAAATGTCTCAATGCCTTCCTGTGCAGGCGGTTAATGTACAACTTAAATAAAGTGGGCACATTCAGTGTGGAGCCGTCAGGTGGATAGAGGTCGGTGTAACGGAGAAGGCCAAATTGGTTCTGACACTGTAGAGAAATCAAGATACAGTAGGCAAGCAACGCTGAATTATTTGCTATACATCATATATATGGATTCGATACACCAGATTTCATGTGTACGAGCATGAAGCAGTCAAGACAGACCCTCTTTGAAAGTGGCACAGAATAATTAGCAATGCTGATTCATCTGCATCCAAATGTTAATGGTTGTAAAGGACCTGGAACTACATCAAAGACCTCCACTACAGTATTGTGAGTTAACAGAAAAGTGATGCTGAGCTCCAAGCGATTGCAGTGGAGAATTATTCTCAATGCAGTCACCATCAACTGGTATTCTAGTACATGTCCTCCCAGCTACTTCTCCAATCTCCTTTGGAGGTTTCAGCTGCAGATTTAAGGCCACTGCACAGCAAATGAGAGCTAAATTTAATTCTTGGACCCAATTAAGTTGATAGCATTTAATCAGAATAATGACCCTACTCTGCTACTAACTGCTAACTAAGTCCATAATAAATAATGTACCAAACAGCTTTAACGTTTTATCCATTTCTGTTCTGAAAAAATACCCAATTTGTTAAAACGCTGAAACAGAATTGTGAGTGATTGAGTATGTGACCTGTGAAAATACTGAATACACGACAACATGCCTCACCCAAGCATAGCTGCACTAGACAGAAAGTGTGTGCATTTAAGTGACAATTCCACACCTCTTAATGGAGCTGTTGGTTGAAGACTGTTTTTTGAAGATCCTTAATCTTTTAGTTCACCTGGGGTTTAAAACTTGACAGAGCTGGCAAGTGCAAAACCAGGGGAAGCAAGTGGTATAACTGAATAATCTTAGATCATAACACAGCTGGTTTTCAGTCTATTTAGTGCATTCTGTAATTCTAAACAGTGTCAGGAACAGCATCTTTTCAGGGGCGGCAAAGCTGGCAACACATTCTTCCAGTTGGGACACATTCAGCACCAAGGCTCTTCCTGTAGCATTCCGTCACAGATACAGAAAAACACCATACAACTCCCCTCTGCATGGGGTCTGGGTGTCGCAACGACCGGATGACAACACCTAAACTGGCACAGGAAGAGAGGCGGGGAAGCAAAGTGAGAGAGCGTAGGAAAGCACGAGAAAGTGTAGTTGTAGAAAAATGAGCGGGGAGGTGGAAAGGAAGCTTTGCAATGCAGTGCTCATTTGGCTCACCTAATTAAAATAACAATGGGTGCTTTCATGTTAGTATAATAGAGACCCATCGCTCATCATAATGGTTAGGAGCTCGGCCTGGCCAGAGGCACATGCAAACAGTCAGGCACAAGAATCAGGGCAGGCTCGTATCCCTTTGGAATTACCTGTATGTTTTGTCTTTATTAAACAGACTGAGCAATCATTCATATGGCAGCCTAAAAAAAGTAAGTGAACATTTTGTTTAATGACTTCTCAAAAACTATTTAAAGTCCAATTAAGAAGATGAAATTTAAAGAGTGAGTGGTAGAGGTTCCTCTCCCTAAAGGCAAACATAAAGGCAAACATAGTCTGGATTCTGAAAAAGTCTGTCACTGTCAACAAAGAGACTGGTTTGTTCCACGTGACCTAAAAAGTGCCGCAGAGATGCACAAAGGCTGTTAAGCTTACTAAAAAAAAGAAGGAAAATCTGTTGCTAGTGCTCTTCCTAGAAGTACGTGTCCTGCAAAGATCACACCAAAAGCACAACATGCAATCCTGAAACAGGTGAAAAGGGACCCAAGGGTAACAGCAAAACACCTGCTGAAAATGTCTACAACTTGCTAAAATCTTTATGCGTCCATTAGGGGGAAAAAAACCCTCAGTAAGACTGGTGTTAATGCTGTTAGGGAGACAATAAAGAACACACACATTGCAACACATCTTAAGTTTGCAAGAGACCTGTTCACAGAACATGGTAATGACTTGTCTTAATGTGGTTTTAAGAACAAATGTATCTTTTAAATGCTTTTGTTACCCCTTCCAGTGCTGTGCATCTCTACAATACTTGCAATAATGCCAATACAGAGAACAAATTGAACACCAGTGATAGATTTAAAAGGCTGCATTCTTTACTCAGAAGGAGAAAGAGATTTTTTTATGTTTTAGGTGGGATCAACTTAAGTGGTTACCTACCTTTGTAAAATAAATGAAACACATCTAAAGATGATCTTTTACTTATTAGAAAAAAGACAAATGACAAGACCAGGATATATAAAATTTAAAAAAAGAAATTGCACTCATCTCATTACGGGTTAGTGAGTCATTAGACTACACTCTCATTTATAGTCTCACTAGTTTCTCTTTTCTCTCCTCTCAGCCTGTCTCACTGAGTGCACCTCCTGACACACAATGTGTGAGGATGACAAGCGACAGGTGAATGTAATTATATTTAGCTAATGGCAACATGTTGCGTTACTCTAAGTTCACTAAATGTTTCCCAAGAAGTGTTAAACTGACAGTTATCAATTTAAAATATGAGATCAATCAACACCATTGCTTTTTTTTTTTTAGAAGAATAGATTTTGTCAGTAAGCAAAATGCCTTTTATCACAAAGTGAGCCACCTTTACATGTCATACTTCTAATGTCAGCTTATCCACACTCAAATAGCATGGGAGAGTGAATATGTATGAAATCCAAACTGTATGAAGAAATTTTACAGGAGAATTGCACAGCACAGTGGCCCTAAACACACAAGTAAATGCACACCTATAGTGGTAGGGAAGAAAAGAGGAAATTCCTGTATTGGAATGGTAAATTCAACATTTGAACCTTAAACTGATTGCTAGACTTTTAGCATGACCTAAAGAAAGCTCAATCACAACATCCCAGAAACAACAGAACAGTTTCATAGTAGGAGTGAGCGAAATTTCCTCCTCACCACTGTGCTAGCAGCACCTCACAGAGGTTGAGTTGGTGCTAAAACAGCTTCTACGAGGTGCAAAAGTCTAAGAGTTCACTCGCTTTTTGCAGTATGTCACTGTGAGTGATTACTCATTGGATTCAATAAGGGCATAAAAAGGACCGCTATCTGTGCGTTTCTGTAACTGTAACTTAGGTGAAGATTCATAAATAATTTGGGAATCATCAGTTCGGAAATTCATTTCTTTCCAAAGCATTGTAAAAACTTTGTCTTGGAGCTGTAGTGGTCCTGTGGACTGAAGGAGCAGCTAATAGAAGAACTCTTCTGGCCCACTGAACTGAAGCCAGAAGCAACTGGACAATTTAACGAGCTTAGAGAAGCCAGCATCTCAGGGGTGAGCATTAAATATTATCACAGCAGTCAGACTTTTTCATAGTGAGGTATGAACCAGTTTGAATTGGACTCCTTTTTTTTATTGTCAGGTTTTTTTCATTAATATTTTCTTCATATATTTATTGTACAATATATCCGTATGGGCACTTGCCAGCCAATAAATTAAATTTTAAAAAAGTAAAAAGAGAAACACCCTTCAAGTGTCGATGTTGCATAGTTTGCCCACCAGAGGGCACTTGTGGCAAAAAAATAAGTTGTTTTGGTTTTTGTTTCGTTTTTTTACACTGCATTGTTATCTTTATAAGGAATTATAAATAACTACAGCTAACAAATGATTTGTGTGTCTAAAAGAAAAATTAATAATGGCTCATAAATTGGATTTTTTTACATCACCAAATATCAGGCAGGCATAGCAATAGCTAATAACATGAGCTAGGTGATGTTAATAATGTTAGCTGACTACTGCCATAACAGTAAAATTACATCTAAGTATGTGTGTGTTAGCATAGCACTTTTTTTTTATTTTTTAAATAAAATTTGACGTTAATTTGGTGTGAATTATTATTTTTTTGGCATCAAATTTGGGTTTGAGAATCTTAAAGAATAAATCATACCAACTATTATTATCATCCCAACAAAAGGAACACTGCAAATGAAGTATGGAAATAACAGCATGGGACCTTGAGGCAGTAAAAAACTGCAAGAATGAATCTTGCTGATCAAAATTAACAAAAAGGTCAACAGAGTAAGGAAAAACTCGTATCTGAGAATATAATAAAAAAGCTTCTTAATCAGAGTAAACTCTATCGTCATTTCGGTCATTTTTAAATGTGTCCATTATTTTGTTTTAGATAATCACAGCAGGCACTAACCACATACTAACACTTGGTTTAGATATTTTGCCATTTCACTTTTATCCACTGGATACTCCTCCTGCATCACATTTATCATGCAGAGCAGACTAATGCCAGCCCTTGTTCCATCATTATAGTGGCTATAAAAAAAAAAAAAAACAAGGACAGTTTTTTGTAGATGTGGTTAATGTCACACCATAATCATTTTCTAAACTCAAAAAAATATTTATGGTGTCTAGTCCTAACCAAACAGAAACTGAAAACAAAAGTTGGAAAAAAAAGTCTAAAACTCTTCTGGGTGAAAGTTGCTGTGACTCATTTAACCGTCCTTCAGCTTCAGCAGATGGATGATGAGATTGTCATTGGAATAAAATCTGTTTTCTCTACTGCTTTTATACACAAACATAATAATGAAAAGAAGAATGACAGAAAAAGGTGAGGGAGTTTGGAAACTAGATATTAATCACTGTGAAGGATAAACAGCAGGGCAGCAGTAACAGGAGTGAAGAACTAGGGTGTTTTTGCTAATTGTTGGAGGAAGTTGGGCAGTACTTCTAAACAGCTTCTTGCATTGGTACAGGAGGCACAGAGGTCACACACTCCCCTGACCTCAGTCTAATTACTGCATACCCTCTGGTGGAAACAATTCTGTAGAGAGTTTGGAAGACATGAGGACATTGTGATGCCAGACGGCTGCCTAGCCCCCTTTGTACCTCCCTATGGTTCAAAAAGCAGCACAGCATGGCTCTGCTGCCCAGGGGCAAAGAGAACTAGTGAGGAAAGCAAGTTTTGAGTGCGTATCTCTGTGCTCCACATTCTCCACTAACTGGAAATGTAGTGGCTTAACATGTAGGAACATCAAAGTCCAACTAAAATTTGGGCCAAACTGATATCTTGCACTCTTTGTTTTGTATTATAAACACCAGCCTCCAAATGTCTGACTCAAAGGTGCCAAAAGGATAAAGTGAAACGGGACATATTTTGGACAACATATTTTCACTGTACATAAAGATC
>VUQG01014692.1:0-34297 GCA_015106755.1 Etia nguti
TTTCAATTTTGTTGTCCGGGTGGAAAATCGGGAGAAATTCGGGAGAATGGTGGCTCCGGGAGATTTCCGGGAGGGGCACCGAAATTCGGGATTCTCCCGGAAAAATCGGGAGGGTTGGGATGTATGTTTAGAGGGGATATTCCTCATGTTAAGACCTGAAGTAGCCAATCTGAAATAAAGCTGGTGTAAAGAGGGAGGAGCTGAAACTGCATGTTTAGTGTGAACTGAAGGCTGCCCTGTGGTCGAGCGTAAGGCAAATAAAGATTTATATTTTGAACTGTGAGTGCAAAAGTACTCTAGTAGACTTGTCCTTACCATCAATAATAAACAGTAAACTGATATTTAATATTTAACTAATAGACCTTTTTCCTGACAAATAATGAAATCTCTCATCTCTAATGATTATTGGTAATAAATGGAAATTATTGGTTTACAGCTTAAGATTCAGATAATGCTGCTTTTGTTGTTAAACACTTTTTTGGGGTGTTTATAAGCTTGGTCACTCATTTCGGGTCATATAAATCAAACTTTTAGTCCATTTTGTAAATTCTAGTCACATTTTGGGAATGACTGTGTTAAAACTTCAGTTCAGAATTGAAAACTTCGCAAAAAATGTGTAAAATGTCAGCAAAAGTGACTAAATGAGCGTGGCTTAATCCCCCGAAGAGGGCTTCTGGGGATTACAAATGACTGTATATCGCCGTCATCAAGATATAAAATTCACAGTTAAATATTTTAAAGCAGTTTAACTTGTAGTGGTATATGAGCAAAATTGATCTAAGACTAGGAATCAATCTCACTGTACTTCGTTTCCCTCCCAAATAACTGTTAAAAAAAAAAGCACTTTGGAGACTGCACCCTCGTGGCCTTGGTGCCCTTGCCCTTCTTCTGTCCATCTCTTGACATATTCCTCCCCTTTTTTCTTCCTCCTACCTCTTTCTCTCTTTTTTCCATTTGGTTTCTAGGGGCTTAATTACAGGGGGCCGGCTCCGTGGTTGAGGAGGTGCGAGGCGAACAGGGATCAGCGTGACCCTGGAGGAGAAGCCATCAGACAGCGGCCTTAACAATGATAAATCACCCTGAGCAGAGCTACAGATACAGCCGCCGCACCACTGATCTCTATAAAATATGGATGGACCTGCAGCAGGAGGAGGAGGAGGAGGAGGAGGAGGAAGGGAGCAGTATCACGCCGGATCTTCAGATTAGCGATTATCAGGCGTAGAGGTATTCTAATGATGTGGGACATGGTGTGGGGTTAATTCCATTCAGAGGAAACGGATTGAAATTCAGCTCATGAACTGAATTCAGCTCATTATTCTCAATGAACACTGGAAATCTCCTCATTCATGAAGTGGGCCGGAATTAATAATCCCCGAACGGACGGACCCCCCCCACAAGTCCGGATGAGGGTCAATGATCAGAGCTAAAGGTGCACACTCAACACGCTAAACACATTTAATCTCCACCTCATGGTTCACAAATCCCCAGAAAAGAGCTTCATGGACCTCATGTTAACAGTAGCGTTTGTTTTTAACAACAGGGCGTCCCGTATTTTAAAGAAATCACCAACATTTACATCCTGATCCCTTATATAGTTTAAATGATATTAAACTTGATTAAACTACAAATTGAAATTAAAGCGAGCATGGTTTCATGTCTGTCTGTCTATCTACAGCACACACAGAGTTACTGGGCAGTTTGACAAACTGGGAAAGACAACTGGTCACTGATGACCTCTGGGGTTTCTCCTGGATCATTTTCAGCCCTCTAATTTCATTTCCAGTCTGGCTTGGCTGCAAGCGGACACCTCAGTGTCCGTCTGTCCGTCAGACTCACAGCGGGCGCATCGTGTTTAGAAGCTCAGAGCAGCTTTTTTACCTTTGTTTACATTGTAAGTCAGTATTTTGAGACTTTTAGTGGACAAAACAAAACATTGTGATGGAGATTTTTCTCCTCCTTATAACGTTTTTAAAGATCAAATAATGATTTAAACAATAAGGAAAATATCAGAATAATCAATAATGACAATCTGAAGTAATTAAAATTCTTGCTTCTACATTTCTACATAGAAGCAACATATCTTATTTTTACATGAAGCTAACGGTTGTTTTTCTGACATAGCTTTGGAGCTAACAGACTATTAGCTCTCTGGCTAACCAATGTTAGCTGTTTGAAATGTGTTGTGAAGTTCAGAGAATGAAAGCTTTTAAAAGAGAAACTGTCAAGTTAGTTACTTTAGCTTTAATGACTAATATGACTAAAAAATTATTATAAAATAATTTTAATTTATCTCATTTATTTTATTACAATTACGGCTAATAAACAACTGCAAAACAATTTTTCATGCATCAGCAAAAATAAGTAAGCTAGTATTGGTACACAAGTTGGGACGTTGTCTTGGAGCCATTTCTAAACAACTGCAGATTCCATCAGTTCAAACAACTGTACGTGAGCACAGTTATACGCATGTGTCAGCACAAACTGTCACCCTCAGATGAGAGGGAATTGTTTAGGATGTTCAGGAACAACCCAGGAACCACCGAGGCTCAAGCCTGCCCTAAAGCCGGGTCTGTGCCAGAAACCCAACCAGTTTAAATGAACTCTACCAATTGTGCCAAGAAGAGCAGTCAGATATGCAGCCAGAATTATGCCAGAAGTTTGCTGATGGCTACCAAAAGCATCTGGGTCACGGTGCAACTTGCTAAGGGACGTTTAACCAAACATTAGTGGGGGTGTTTGTATTTGAGCCTGTATGTAACCTTTGACCCTGTGTGGATCAGAGAAAACCCAAAATAAGTTCAGATCTATGGATCAAATTCTTGTTTTTTAGCAGCGGTTCAAGAAAATCATAAAAGCCCAAAATTACCATGACATACATGCCTGTGATGGGTGGATGGAAACTTCTGAGCACAGCTGTACTCCTCTAAACAGGACTCTTGTTAATACCCGATTATCTGCTGATTTCTGTATTGTGTGACTAAATTATTGCACTGAAAAGGGAAATGAGCAGAGCAGCTCCACCTTAAGATGATAATTTTGTTCACGATTGTGTCTGAAGGGTCGTCACCTAAGCGCGCTTCCTGCTAAGCTAGGCCAAACTGCATTTTCCCATCTTTCAGCTGAAATCAGCCTGATGTTTCTCCTTCTGGTTTCCATATTCACCCTGCTTGCTGGTCCCATAATGCTCTACCTGACGTCTACAACGAATCAATCTGTTCAGCGGCGCCGTGCCTGTCCAAAAACGAAACCCAGCCGCCCAGACATCTCTGTCCGCGCCTGCTGCTGCTGTCCTCTGCAGAGCGGCAGCTGCAGGTGAAAGCAAAAGAGAAGTGACAACTCGAGTTAACCCGTTGCTGCTCGGTCACTGCCAGCACGCCGTCCTGTCACCTCGCAGAGCGCCGCTCTTCCTCTCGCTGTGATTCCTCTCTTCCCAAAACGTCCAGGAGGGAGAAAACCTGCAGCTTTATTGAGTTTTCTTTTGAATAAATAAATATTTAAAGGGAGAGGATGAGGGAGGAGGGTGTTTGACGTCCCACTCTGGCTGCAAATCAGGCCATCAAAGGGGCCAGACAATGTGTGCTCGCTATTAGTATCAATTTACAAATAAACTGCTTTTTTGGTGACTGGATCTCCGATGTCAGATTTTGATAAATGGTTTCAATTTGGCAGCTGCTTTCGAGTGTCAGAGCCCATCTGACGCTCGCCGCCGGCCGCCGCCGCTCGCTGCCTCAGAGAATCTGCCTCAGTTAGCTCTTCGCAGCCGCTGCAGCCAGAATAATCTCTTCATACTAACCAGGACGCCTGATGGCTGCACGCCGCGCCTCTGTGTGAGCATACAAATGTCGTTCTGTGGGTGAAACCAGCTCCCTGATTTCAATATTCTCGACTTTGTCTTAAAGAAGCATTTCTGCACTTTTATATTCCTCTTCCTCACCGCCTGTCTCCAAAAAGCCTGCAGAGTTTAACACACTGTTAAATATGTTTTCACTTCCACGTAGAGACACTAATTTACCAGCATAAACTTTAAATAAAGACGTAAAAGTCGGCTTAGTTTTTCCATTCTGGTGCCATTTCCAGGTCCAAACTCTTCCTCAGTTCCCAAAAACAAAGGCTGAGAGTTAAAAACAGTCCGAATTCTTCCAGCTAAAGTGGAACGATCACTGTGGTCGTTCTCACATAAGGTGTAGGCTGTAATCGATTTAGGAGGCTGCTGGACGTTAGATAGCGAGCTTCCATCGTATTTTTCTAAAAACGGAAACGCACATCTCTAAAAAAACTAAACAGCAGTGATGTTTGGACGGTTGGTGAAGTCGGGCTAGTTAACACTACACAAACATCACACAGTGGTCAGCGTCTGCTCATCTCCAGCTTTCTTGGACTCTGAATCATGCAAAGCTGCTCTGGTAAAGTTCAAAATAATCCATCTTTATGTGATACTGGGCCTTTGTACAGCCCCTCACATCTTCTGATTGGTTGTCCCACATAAACAGAAGGTTCGTGTGCCTGAGATGATCAGATAAACATCATACAGATCCAACAGTAAAAAGAAATGTCAGAAAGTGAGTGTTTAGAGCAGTGACAGCCACACTGAGCTCATTATCAGAAACTCCACAATTAGAGCAGAATAAGTAGAACAGATTAACACTTTAAACGTGTGACTGCAGCGTTTCCAGCAGAATAAGACCCGTTTATGTCCACATCAGCTAAACTAACTGAAAATGTTCAAGAGATCTTTTGATCTTCCTGAAACTGGACAAAGCTGCTTCATATTTTTAATGGAACAAACATTTTGTGTTCATTCTCTTCAATAAATTTCAAAGACACAATCTGATACCAATGCTTGTATTTCCTGTAATAATGAGGCACATTTAGACCAGTTTGTTGCATAAAATCAAACCAGAATATGTACGCTTAAAGGAAAACTGAAAATTAATGAAGAGTTTTGACGTCTTTGATGACGTCCATCATAAATCACACAGGAAACTAATCAAATCAAATGTTTCTTCTTTAGTTAAAGGCATCGAGCATGGCGCTGTGATTATACCAGACATTTTAAAAAAATGAAGTTTAGTTAAACTTTATAATTCATGAAATGTTTTAGACCTCCTCCACTTTTAGGTCCCAGAGTTAATTTACATAATTCTGATACGATTTTTTTTCTCCCTGGGCTTCTGAGAAGCCAAACATCGCCAAACCGATCACGCTTGACGACCATCCGCGCCCTCCTCCCCGCCAGTTGAGGGGAAACAAAACGCAGCGAGAGCAGCAGCAGGATTTGCTCCCATAAACAGCTGTTTCCTGTTTGAAGGCTCGGGAACAATCTGCCCCGCTGGCAGCGAGGAGCGCCGCGCCGTGCCAAGAGCGTACCGAGCAGAACCAACAAATCCAATCAGCCGACTCGAGTTCGGCCCTGTGCTGCATTAGAAGCCTTCAGCTCACAGCGCAGGTGGTCTACGGCGTCCACGGAGGGACAAAAAGCCACTTCAGTTTGAAATCAGCCCTTAATGTGGCCGTAAACCCGATTAAAGCGCCCAATTAGCAGCAGCCTTGAATGACAGGTGCATTAAGGGTCATACCTGCCAGACTTAAGCCCACCTCCTGGCCTTAAATCTGACCTTTGACCCGCAGCAGCAACTTAATGAGTTGTCTTTACTGACCTTAGGTAACCTCTCAGGGTCTCCGGGGTGGCGAGGGATGACCTTCTGTAGCCTCTGGAAGCCGTAGTCGATGGTAGGCTCGTTCAAGGCTGCGGGACAAATAGAAACAGAAGAGAGGGTTTATTTAACCCCGAGACACGTCTGACAGGGACTCAGCTGATTGTTGCAGTTCTGCATCTTCCTCAGGTTTCTTTCATCTTTGTCTTATGTTTTTACTTTTGCATCTTCCATTTGTCTCTTTTTTAAATGCAGTTTTATCTGTTGTTGTAGTTCCTGTAGTCCTGTTTCGTCTTTTTTGGTATTTTTGTCTCTTTGCGTGGTAGTTTTACCTCTCGTTATGGTATTTGATACATTTTAATGTTGTATCTGTGTCACTGCATTGTTCTAGTTTTTTGTGCATGTTGTAGTTTTATCTTTTTTGTGGGACTTTCAAATCTTTGAACTGTGTCTTTGCATTATTCAGCAGTTTTTCATGTGTCTTTTTCTAGCTGTTGTACCTCTTACTGTCGTACTTTTACATCTTCCTACAGAGTTGTTTGCTCTGGTCAGGATTGTCTCGTGTCTTTTTGTTGTAGTTTTGAATCTTTCTGCTGTCTCTTTGTATTATTTGTGTGTTTCTTGTATTAACAACATAATTCAGCCTTTCCTTTGAAGATTTCTGCGATCGTGCTGAAATCGAAGAAAATAAAAACACATCCCCGACTCGTAAGATGTAATTTTAATGCAACATTGTTGAACCGGTCTCGGTTTTTTGCACACGCGTGGAAAAGCCGGGTTTTTCGTGACTTCCTGTCATTTCCTGAAGTTTAAACTCGGCAGGGATCGTTTCACCTCCCTCTCCTCCTCTGATCTCCTGTTGGTTCGTGTTAGCGGTGAGCGCTAACGGAGAGGGCGAGCACGCGCAGTCAGCTGATCTCGCTCTCTCTCTTATCTCGGCTGCTGTTTATCAAGTGTGAGACCTCACACTCCACCTCTCCTCCACTGCTAATTCAATCCAGCCTCCCCTCCACCGAGCCCTCTCTCTCTTTTCTTTTCTCCTCCACTCATTCACCTCCACAAACAATCTGCCTTCCTCCTCCTCCTCCTCCTCCTCTCTCCATATGCACTGAGCAGAGCTGGAGAAACACCCGGAAATGAGTTCGGGGAGATACTTCTCCATAATCAAGCCCATTAATCATAAAAGGCTGTCAAATTTGACTTTGGGGACAATTTGTCAGCCGATCTTGCCCACTCCGCTTTTGTCACCGTTGGCTCTTGTATTCTGTAAGGATGATTGACACTCCAAATGCCGCTGAGTAGAATAGCTAGTTTGCGCTAATATGCATAACCGCGGCTTTCATGAATAAGAATAAGGCAGCTATACGGCGGCACAGAGGGGTCTCCTTCAAAGGGCCCCGCCGCCGTTTGTCGCCAGCGACTCCAAATAGATGTTATTACCATTATAACAATATTTGTTTTCTTTTCCCGGGAATGGGCGACCGCGAGCTGCTAAATCAAATTTGTCGGAGCCCGTTTCAAGCGGCGGCGGAGGAGAAAAAGGGCTTTCAGGCTGCAACTGGGGTGGGGATGATATCTGAAGGGTGACAGAGTGCTGAGGGACGTGGCCCTCGCCGCAGGGGCTGCCATGTTGGATTCCTCGCCTCCCCGCCTCCCTGAGAGGAAGCAGAGAGCAGTGCGGCCTGAATCTATTACCTCGGCCCGCCGCGAATGAAAGAGCGATTCATTGCGGGATCCCAAAGAGACTTTTTGGGGGGATGCGGAGCAGCAGAGGATGAATGGAGATAATGCACCGGGACGACACGAGCAGCAATCAGCGGCGAATCCCAAACTGGATTGCCTCCTGACGCTGCGTACATACATCCCAACTTATAAAACAAGCGAGAGGCACTATGGGAACTGCTGCAATAGAATAAAAAACCCATTTACACTCAGAGGGAGGGGGGGTCTGTGATGGTTAACTCTCCATCTCCATCACAAGAGGAAGTGTTCTCATCTCTGACCTCCGAGCTGATCCGAGATGCTGAGAAATTATGCTGATGTATTTCAATCAAAGGCGACACGTCTGCAGATAAACATCAAAAAACCCGGAAACTTCCTCAGAGCCAAAAGTTCCTCCAGATCCCTGAGATCCGAGTCCCCGATCTGTGCTAAAAGTCTCGGGAAGAATTTCTTCAGTTTGGACACATTTTCTGTCTGTGAGTTGCTGGTTTGAAGATTTTCTGGTTATTTCACTTTAGTTTTGTCTTCAAAGCAGAATCAAAGTTGCTTTATTTGTCTGGTTATGTGTTGGGATGACTTTAATGTGGCATTTTTCACAAGCACTTGACAAACTTTTATTACTCAACGACGAAAATAAAATATATACAAAATGTTGAAGTTTGGAACACAAAATATTGTTTTAAGAACAAGTCCATGCTTCAGAAGCCTAGTTTTATCTGTCAACCTCCTGCCCATGGGCTCATCGCCAAACGTGTGGACGTTATCACCGTGATATCATCCAACATTAGCAGCTTTCCTGCTGCTATGTTGTTTCTTCAGTGCAAGTAGTGACACTAATGCTAACAAGCTGCATCCACAGACATAAATACGTGACAATTAGCGCTCAGCGACAGCCAGATAAAATCCTAGAATACACCAAAACTGGACCTCAGATTTCTCGGACGGTCTGTTAGTACAGTGACCTCACAGCAGCCATTTTATTGGTCAGTTGATGTCATTAAAAATGATCAAAAAAGGCATCAACAGCACAAACACGGCCCGGGGGAAATTAGAAATTATTCTGGCTGTAAACGGGTTTACATGGGAGTCTATGAGGACTGACTCCTGGAGCCTCCGGTGGACGTCAGAGGAACTGCATTTTGGTTGACGCTTGGTTCACACTGAAAAATCCTCAGACACCAGCATTCAGCCACTGACAGATGTCGTTTATTTCCAAAGTTTAAAAAATGATGAGAAGTTTTATTCTGAAAGGTCTAAAGGAGCTGCTCTGGTTTGTAGAGTCCACACCGCTGTGGGCTCTGAGTACACTAAGGGTCTCGATAAGTCGAGTGGGTTTGATAAAACATCTGGATTCAGATGTCTCTCTCCGGAGACGTGACGGCGCTCTGAGGTCGCGACCATTGCTGGAGGTAGAGACGACCACAGATGGAGAACGAAACAAAGACAGAAGTTTTAATGAACCTCTGATGGGGATCGACCCCCCCCACAGAGATTAAGCCCATTACTTCGCCTTATTAAAATCTCACTGCACTTTGACCCCAGCGCCCCATTGGCTGCCTGCAGGGCCCTGTGCTCCTCCCAGCCAATCGATACAGACCGCCTCCTTCCAAAGAGCCGGAGTAATTGAAGAACGGCGGCTGGCAGCGCGAACCCTGACCCCCCCTCCCCCCACCCCACGCATTACACCGCCCATATGAAGACAGATTGCCTGATTTAGTGTAAACATATGCTGCAATTCCAGGCATCAGTGCCACTTTCTCCATCGTAATTTGTATTGATTTTTCTCTGCTCCTCTTTGTTCAGCGCGAGGAGGCCGCGGCCGTCGCTTTCTCCTGCCGTCTGATGCTTTTTATAAATCAGAAAAGGAGCAGAGGAAGATAATTCAGAGGTGAGAGGAGGGCAGGAGAGACAGAGGCGAGCGAGAGGAGGGGATTTTTTATATATTTCATCAAGTATTTATCACTCTCTCTCTCTCTCTCGCTCTTTGGGTTCTTCTCTCTGCCCTCGCTGTGAAGGTGATCAAACGGTCGGCTGGCGTCCTGCTGAGCGGCACGCTCCGTTATTAGACCGCTAAGTGACTGAGGAGAGGAAGAGCAGAGAAGAAGGGGGAGGCGGATCACATTTAAAAATAATTTCTTCACGGCAGATCTGGAGCGTCGAAGAGGAGGAGGATATTTTACGCACTTACAGGAGAGACGTTCACTTACTGCTCAAACACCCAGCAACTCCCGCTCGATTAATAATATCTGAACAATCAAGACAGAAGCTTTTTTTAAAAAAAGAATCAAATAAAAGCAGGAGACACATAAAATTTACAGAAGGTGATAAAAAGTAACAGGATGAGAAAGAAGGCTTTAAAATAGAGCCAAACGCTGCAGGATGAAAGTGAGGATGTAAAAAGGATCCATGCTGGACCTCCGTGGGTCTGAGGGCCCAGGCTATTTAAAGTGACCACTAGTGCTTCATGAGACGGCTAAAAACTATACTGAGACACACACAGTCCCAGAAAAACCACAAACCGGGCAAAAACATTACAAAAAAAAAACTGGAAATGCAAAAAGAGGCAAAATAAGCAAAAAGAAAAAGAGCATTAAATACGAGCAGAAAGAAGAGGTCAAGACTTGAAGGCTTTAAACAGGGCGGCAGGTCAGACTTAAAATTCTAGAAATGAGTCTGGAAACTTTCAATCGCTGCACCCCTAATTACCCAGCTTTTATTGTGAAAGGGTGCAGCCACACGAAAGAGCGAATGAATCAAACGCGCTCGTTTTAAAGCTGAAGCCGCAGATCTGGATTCTTGTCTCGATGCTTCTCCTGCTGTCAAACTGACCTCCAGGTGCGTCTCACCTGTCCCGCTTCGCTCTGACGGCAAGCTGAGGGGGAAGCTTCCTCTTCCTCTCCTCGCTCTGGGATCATTCGCCGCTTCTGGCTGCAGATGGCGGCTGATCACAGATCAGAGGATCAGAGCTCCGGGAGGGAGGACGGCGGATTACTGGAACATCTCAGCAGGCTCATTACCCCGCTCGCTTTGGCTCCCACAATCCAGCAGGGCGCCGTGCTTCAGAGGAGAGCCCGCCTCTGTTTACATCCTCCTCCTCCTCCTCCTCACTACTGTTTACATTTATCTTTCATTTGCTGCTCCTCGCCCTGAATCTGCTTTTCCACGCCGCTGGTTTGTACATATTTACCAGCCGGAGATGAAATCCGCACTTTAGGGTCTCTGCTCACCTTTACCGTTTTTGTTTTGGCGTTCACGGCCTCGTCGCAGGCGCTCTCGTGTCCCCGATGAGCTGGCAGACTTCAGCGCTGCGTGGCTTCCTCCTGTATTACTCTCATCATTTCAAATAGGCGCCGCGCATCCGTCCCGCGGCAACGTGTGCTGCAATATCCCATCTCCCCCGGCCGCGTGATTGATGCAGGTCAGCGCGGCGTTTGGCCTTGCGGCCCGCCGATCGCCACTGCTGTTATTCCTCGCCTCCTTCAGTCTGTGTGTGTGTGTGTGTGTGTGTCTGTGTCCTTGTGTGACAGATGCACGACATGCCGAGCCTTAAGTGGACGCGCTGATTTGTTTTTCTGCTTGTCAAGTGGCCAACCGGCGTCAGCTGGGGCGGCGAGCATGCAGACAGGCTGCCATAACGCCCCGAATGCATCTTTTCAGCAGATTATTGATCTGCTCCGACTTCCAATTCATCACTCAGTCATCGCAGAGAGCAGAGGCGACGCGGCGGGTTCGTAAATGACAGCGAGCGTAAAGTTTCCTCTGCAGCTTGTTTGTTGTACATGGATGTGCCCGCTGGTGTGACGAGGAGGGCGGTCCTGTGGGGATGTGTCTGCACGTTCTTAAGTAAAACAAGCACAAAATGGAACGAGAGATAAAAAATAAGCAAAAAGATATCAAACGTATGAACTCTGAGTCTATCTGCACTTTGGGGACTACTTTCAGTGGCGGATGATTCCGTGTTGCAGAGTCTTTTGCCGTTATCTGGACTCAGCTTTCTGTTAGAAGACGCGCTCAGTGTTGGTTTGATGTTGAAATGTTTTTCTTTCATTGTTTACGCGATGAAGACGCAATTTTCTGATGAAGATCAGTCGGCCCTCCCGAACCCGACAGGTGTCTTCAGGTACCGCTGTCTCGTCTCTGTAACCCACATGAGCGCCCACTCCCTTCTGCTTCCTCCTCCGAGAGCCGCCGCTGACGCAACAGCCCCTGTGATTAGAGCGAACATCCGCCCCGATGCTGCGTGTTAATCAGCGAATAATTACCTCGCCGTGATTAGAGCTGGCCGAGTAGAGTGCCTCAAAGAAATAGGCCCCCCACCTGAGAAGTTATTATTTTCTGGAGTGGCGGCCGAAAATGCCCCCGCAGAAACGGCTAATTACCCGACATTAGTTCCACAAGTCCCCATTCCCAAAGTGGAGCTCTTTGATATATGAAATGTGGTGCGTCTCTGCTGAGAGTCGAAGAATTCCCGCGGTGGCGAGCACACTTCTGCCGTCTATTAAAAGACGACACGAGAAGCGAGATCAAAGGCGGGGACGCGACAGCGCTCGTGTTGTTCCATCGCTGCCGTGTGATCGCTGCTAAGTGACTGAGACACGCCTCCTGACACGTCACATCCCGACTCCGTGACACAAAGTCACTGATCACTTTATTAGGAACACCCGAACCATAAATTCTGCCTTTATGAAGCGTCTACAGTTTAAACATCTGGCTGAGGTGAAGCAGGACGACGGGTTTCCTCTGGTGTTTTGTAGCAGTGAAGAATAAAAACACATAAAAAACTGGTGTTTATATTTACATCACTAAAAGATGAAAGATCCTTTTAACCCTTTGAGATATTAGAAATCATCGGCAATAATCCCAGCAGCCACAAGCCTGACTCTAACCCTGCGTTTTAGGTGTTTGTCACTTTAAATGTTGATTTGTTTTGTTCCCTGATTGGGAAAACTTTGGAGAACAATTTAAAAAATAAACATCACTTATTCTGACGGTTGCATGTGAAGACTTCGACTGTACGCGGTTATTTTTAAAGAAAACAGAATTTATCCGAGATGAAGAAAGTGTTGAACTTCACTGAATGAAGCCTTAACAGTTGGTGCTTTTCAAACATGTGCTGAGGATGCACCGTGTGACCATGCAGTCCTCACCACAGAAAACAAGACACGGGGAAAGAACACAAAGAGAATAAATTTTGTCGACCGGAACCCAAACTGTATCATAAATAATCTGTAGTTTTGGAGTATAACTAACTTAAATATCAATAAAAACTTGCCTGCATGCACCCCGAGTTAGAATAAATACACTTATTTGTGAAATCTGTATTTTTCCTGACTGTGAAGCACCTGTAATGGTGTGTTTTTCTTCTCCTGCCGGGAGCGCAAAGTGCTTTAAATAATCCTGAGAGGACCTGCAGACAAAGCCCGGGGCTGAAAAACCTTCACAGTGAATAATCTGCTGAACATCTGTCCAACATCAGGCAGCAAGCGGGCCGCGCTCTTCAGCTTAAAGATGTGAATCAGATAATCAGGTTTCTATTAATGAGACTGTACATGACACACACACCAGTTAATTCCTGTTATAGTAACTTTTGTCACCTCACACACTCCGTGAGGGCGCGGCGCGGCGCGGCGCGGCGCGGCGTTGGCGTTGGCCGGGGCCGGAGCTGCCTGTCAATCACCGTTTAAAGTTCATGAAATTTCTATGAGCATCGATTGCAGCAGAGGCGGGTGGAGGAGGATGTTAATGACTCCACTGACTGATGCAAGCGCCTCACGTTGAATCCACCCCCTCGCCTCGCCCTCCGTGCTGCGAACAGGTCGGATGTTTTGTGAAGAACAAATGATGCCGCCGCCGCCGGTCCGATTGTGCTTAAATCACAGGTAACATCTGAAGCACGTCTCCTTAAACATCTGCTGGAGTTATTCGGGGCGTCGCATAGATGTGAGCTTTCAACACAAAATGAAGATGATGTTTAATCGAGATTAAGACGTCACTAAAACAAAAACACACCAACTGGCAGTTTTTAAATAAATCAGTCTACAGTTGAGTCGCAAACCCGAACAGCCAATCACGTCCGACATTCACTCTGAACGAGCTTCACTGGGGCGCTCAGCCTGAACCAAAATCTTAATTTCAATTCACTGAAATTTCATTTATAGATCACCAAATGACCAACAGTCATTTGAAGATGCCTTGTATTATAAGGTAAAGACCCTGGAGAGAGATCCCAAGACCCCCTGTGAGCAGCAATTGGCGATGGTGGGAAGGACAAAATCCCATAAAACAGGAAGAGACCTCTAATAGAACCAGGATCAGGGAGGGGCAGCGATCTGCATCGAGAGACTGGGTGATGACGAGGGATGAAAAGAGGTTTTTAAACGAAGACAGTTTTTAAAGAAGATGCGTGCCATGCGGCGAGAATTGTCAGATCTGATGGTAAACGCTCCAGGTTTAAACGCTGGTCTGAACTGTAGTAAAGCAGCTACAGGCTCGTTAACTGTGTTGTTTCTGGAGACAGCAAATCCTGAACTTACAGCCAAACTGTGGCCTCATGATTAGTACGTCTGGTCCTTAATCTGTGCAACTTAACATGAAACAAACCCACAAACTACAAAATTAAGGCGCACTGAATCCCTCCTGTAAAAATACAAACCAGCATTTCGTCTTTGGGAATTATTGTTGGCGGGCCAGAGAGGGTTAAATATAATAAAAAGACGAGGCTGAAGTGACGTTTCGGTGGTTCAGATGGAGGTTTTTCAGGCTGAATTATGAGTTCTGTCCTCGCTGCGAGTGCTGCCATAAACGGCGTTTGCCTCATCTTCTCTTTGTTTCCGTCAGCCGCTGTAAGCCGATCCCGAGCAGGCTACAGATAATTGCCTCCATGTGTTACTGCGACAGTAATTAAACAATAAAAATTCAGAAGTCAATTAGCGAACGGTGCCTCAGACGTGTCGACAGGAGAGGGGGGAACAGCGAAAACAGAGGGAGGGCCTCCTCCTCCTCTCCTCCAGCTGAGGTCGGAGGTGTAACGCCGGCCTCTCGGTTACACGTTCGCAGACCTTCAGCGAACCCTCTGGAACAATCTGCTAATGTTTTCCATGTGTGCCGAGGAGGAGGAGGAGGAAGAGCAGAACTTACAAAGTGCTTCATTGTACTTCGAAAGAGGAGCTCAGAGTGAGGAAAACGGGCCGGTACTGTGTTTGAGTTCAGACTTACTATTAATGAACCAGGTCTGCATCACACGAGGTCATACAGGCTCACTGACTGGTCCGTTCTGGTGATGTCATCCCAAACGATCATGTGGTTAAATTAAGCTCAGTTTGGGAAACGCTACAGCTCCTTCGTTTATTCAATGAACGCAGCAACATAATTGACGTCAAACATATTCAAGATCATCATGTTTAGATAGTCAGACCTGTAATAAATAGTCAGACCTGTAAAACACTGTTTATACTTGCGGAGTATCACTCAGGCTGCCTGTGTGGATGTAGGCTTGACCTCTGACCTTTCCATGAAGAGGACGAGTAAGATGGAGAACAAACAGGATAAACTGAGATTCGTCAGCCATCACTGAGCACTGGGAGAGCGTGAGGAGGGCGGCACTAAATCAGCAGAAGTTTGACCTTTGCATCCACAGGAAAACACTGAATCCTTTAATTATTCCAGTAAAACAATTATCCGAGTAAGTGGAGTGGATTTTATTTGCAGAGCTGCTTAATCTCAGGGCCGGTCCCAGAGGGATCCCAACGCCCACATCGGAAAACCACCAACAAAAACAACACGGAGCGGAGAGGGGACGGGTGGAGGGTGCATCCCAGTAACTTAAAAACCACCACCGTGAGGATTACCACGTAACATCAGTGCAGTACGTTTCCCTGCAGGAGACAAGGGACCGGCTACCTCTGAGGTATTTTGTTCTGAAGCAGCATTTAAAACCAGAGCTGGGAGCTACATTTACTGCAGCGCTCCAGCTCGGAGGTGGAAACAAGAAACTTTACCTCAGAAACGGATCTGAAATCATTAAAAGCCCAAAAGTGCAGAGACACTAAACCACCCGTTCTCTAAAAGGAGAGAAAAACTACAAAACGCCATAAAAAAACCCTCAAAAACTACGTGCTTGTGGTCGCCGCTGCAAGCCCGGCAATGCTTACATCACACGTAACATCTCAAACATGTGAATGAGGAAAACAAAAAGTTTGAAACTGCAGGAAACATCAGAAAAAATCCAGAAAGATTAATTTTCTATGAATCAGAAAGTGAAGAACAAACCAGGGACTCCAGAAAAAACAACCTCATTAAACATGGAAAAAAACAAAATATCAGATCAGGAATATCGTCCTTAGACCCGCCAAAACATCCAGACCGGACCCGGAATATCAAAGGTGATCTGAAGCTGGAATAACAGGTTTGGAATATCTGGTCTGGAACTGGCGGCTGAAAAGTTCAGACCTGGATTTGAGTTTTTCTCAACTAAGTTTGTCGTTACCTCGAATAACACACAGTGAATTTTAAGCAGAAAGTTCTACCAGTCTGTGTGGAAGTAAGTCTGACCTCTGACCTTCAGTTTTCCACAGAGGGGGCTGAAGAGGACAGGGATGAGCTGCTGCAGAAGCATAAGAACTACAAACCTGTAGAACCAGAATATTAAAAAATAAAACCCAGAAAAATGGAGAAGACTAAAAATGCCGTATAAATAACAATTACTGTATAAATCATGGAAATATTCACATGTATATATAAACATCCCGAACACAGCACATTACCCATGAAACCCACAGACACAGATTTCTGCACCACAGCTGCAGAAATAACAAGAAAAAAGAACCAGTACAAAATAATTTGGCTCATTAGAGTTAAATGTCTACAAGAAAGAACAAAACCAAAATTCAGAGTAAATAAAACGTTCCACAGGGTGAAGCAGAGAAAACAGCCAATAAAGAATAAACACAAGCTCAGTAAAACACAAACAGCTCCATAAAAGTAGAACAGAACAGCTCAGAGAGGATGTGCTCAGTTTGGAGAAGCTGCCGTAATAATGCGGACTGCGAGTGCCTCGATGCAATGCTGACATGTCCACATACTTTTGGAGTGTACACAGCTGAGCTGCAGCTCCCAGCTGGCCTCAGTGAGGCGTACAGAATGGAGGAGGGGGGTGGGGCGTCAGGCATGTTGAGGCCTGCCCGATGATGATGTTGATGATGATGATACTGGTGCTGGGTGTCCTCCAGTTAACGCTTCCAGTTTGGCTCCAGTTCGTGGCCTTCCTGCTCACGCTGGGCACAGACTTTTGTTCCTGGAGGAGGAACTACATCAATAATCTGCTGCAAACATGATATCCATATCAGGAATCAATATTTTTCCTTCTGTCTGTTTTTTTTAAACCCAGGATCACATCTTTCTCCTCCTCTTACTCCTCTTCCTCCTCCTCCCGTCCTCCTCTCCCTCCTTGTCCTCCCCCCTGGATCTGACTTCATCACCTTAGTTTGCACCACCTCCCTCCTCTTTTCTCTCTTCTCCCCCTTCATCTGGCTTCATCATCTCAGTTTCTCTCTCCCTGTCTTCCTCCTCCTCCTCCACCCTTCTCTCTCTCCAGGGCTGCAGATCCCCAGGTGCAGCTGCAGGAGGAGGGGGAGGAGGGAGGCGCAGTGGGGATGGAGGGGTTGAAATTAATGAGGGGAGCCTGGAGGTATTGACTTTCCTGGGAAAACACAGCTCTCTAAAAATCAGTGGCCGAGCGCCGCAATAACTCAGCACCCATCGATCCCACAGCTCCGGCTCCCCTCCTGCGCCTCCCCCGAGCCTCCCCCCCACAGGCCGCATTCATCCGTGCATTACAAGCACCGAGGAGGTGTGGACCCGGCAGCACCAGCGACTCAACACCCACAGCCGAGAGGAGGGAGATACCGGGAACACCAGAAACCACAGGCCTGCAGGAAAACTGCACAGTACTGCAGGAGTACTACAGCTACACTGCAGGAGTACTACAGGAGTACTACAGCTACACTGCAGGAGTACTGCAGGAGTACTACAGCTACACTGCAGGATACAGATCCAGCAGGTATAACTACACAGTACTAGAGAAGTGCTCATTAGAATACTATACTGTGATTATGAATACTACAAAAATACAGTGTACACAGTAAATACTACACAAAATACTACAGATACTGCGAACCTGGAAAAGCTACAAGAAAACTACAAAAACACTAAACTGCAAAATGAAAAGAAATTAAAAAAAAAACCCAACTACTAAGAACCAGTTCTTAAAGAAAATACTACAAAAACAAAACTACAAAAAACCCAGAAGTATCAGAAAACTACAAAAATCTAAATCTGGAAAATAAAAAATAAACTGGCGAGAAATATTTAAATTTACCGCTTGTGTTTTTTTTAATTTAAGTTTACATTAAAACAGTTTAAAGTAAAAATGGATTTATCATCGAAACTAAATGCAAATAAAATAAACGTTAAATGTGGCACAATGAGCCAGGTGATTTGTGTATCTCACAGTGGTAATCTGCCTGCAGTGCAGATGATTAGAGAGGAAGACGAGGAGGAGGAGGAACCTCTTCAGCTCTCAGGCTTTTTGTCATTCCGCTCAGCTTTCTTGCCTTTGGCCAGTTTTTCCGAGCGAAGCCGCGGGATCAAATCCTGAAGCCGCTCAAAGCTGCAGAGAGGAAGGGAGACGGGAAATCTGGGAAACACTCGGATCCCACTGCTCGTCACTCCACCTTCAGCTGAGAGGCAGCAGGAGAGGCAGCAGGAGAGGCAGAGCAGCCGGGGGAGGAAACGAGGGAATACTAACGGGAATGTTCACAGAAGAGCTGCTCTCTGATTGGCTGGCAGAGACCCATCTCCCCGTTTAGGGTGTATAAATGTGCAGGTACGCACACTGAACTTCAACCTAACCACTGGAGAGAATCCTGAAAACCCCAACAACTTCCTCAAGGACACCTCCAACCTATTTAAAAACCCTGGAACTTGCTCAAGGGACCTTTACAACTTCCTCAAGGACCACCAACTAAATAATTAAGAAGTTCTTTAATAACCCCTGGAATCTCATTAAATAGTCTTGGCCTGCTTGAGGAACACTGGAAACTCCTCAAGGTCCCTTCAACCATCTTAATAACAATTAGGAGCACTGGAACTTCTCCAAGGACCGCTGAAATCAGCTTAAGACTGCTCACTGATACCTACGACCTCCTTATAAAATCTAGATCTTCACGTCCCTTTACCCTCCTTAAAGACCACTGAAACCTGACAAAGGTGTTCTGGAGTATCTCCAACCGCTTGAACAGTCTTCAGACTCTGTAAAGGATACCTAAACATTTTTTAAACTCCATTTGTACGCTCTTGAGGAACTTGTGCAACTTCCTCAAGGACTGCAGAAGACTGATCAAGAACTCTAACTTCCCTAAGGATACAAACTTCCTAAAGAATCAATAAAAACCAACTTAATAACCCCTGGAACCTCATTAGATAATCTAGACCTGATCAAAGGAAATCCCTCGGGCCCCTTTAAAGGCTTTAATACAACTAGACGAAATCCTGGAACCTACCTAAGATGCCTAAAACTTCTTTAAGAAGGCTAGATCTGCTCAGAAACCACTGGAAACTCACCTAGGTTCACCTCACCCGTTTGAACCCGAGAAAACTGACTCAAAGACACCTCAGACCTCGCTGCAACCTCCTGCAGACCCCAAAGGTCCTTGAAAAGGCTCCAGGTATTCTTATGAAAACAGTGGGAGCCTTGAAGGGTTTCCAGGGGGTTTTGAAGGGCTTTTGTTATGTGTGGGCTCGTGAAGGAAGTGACATCAGCAGGCTGTTTTCTCTTCATTTACCCGTCGCTCGCCTGCTCGGTATCTAAAACTCGGCTCATTTCACATTCATGAACACGACACGCTGTTGGCACACTGAGCGTGCTCTGAAGCGCACAGCGACGCCTGCTCCTGCGTCTCTGAACGTGTCATGTGTAAATCAGATGAAGCGGCGATGTGCGTGCACAATGCGGCCGTCTCCCTGGCACGAGTAGCGGCGGGTAGGAGAAACTGAGCGGCGTTATGATGCGGCCACCTGTCGGGTTCAGCCTCGCGATGCCTTCGGGGACGCTCAGTTTTGTTGTTCGCCCATCAATCAAGCTGGAGTCAGATGTTCCCGTTTCTTGGTTGGGATTGTGGAGGCTGGATTAAAGGAGCAGACCACAGTTTTTACAGACCGCTGTGCATTTTTTCACTGGCAGCAGAACGACTCGTTCAGCTCATTAAACCACATCCTCACCAGCCAAAGCATACGACACGTGCACGACAGTGAAGCAGTATCTGATTCTCAGTCTGATGAACGTCATTCCCAGTGATCAATTCATTATTTTTTCCATATAATGCATGCTATATACGTCCCAATACCTAATTTAATGTCTTCAAATTTCAATCACAGCTCAACCAAACACTCCAAAAACCCAGAAAAAATCTAATTATGACATCGAAGAAGAGAAAAGCAGGAAATATGCACATAATGCATAAATGCCTTCAACCTCTGGCCTTTTTATATACTTTGCTGTGTTTTTCAGGTCACTCTGGGGACTTTTTAAAACTCTTCAGCTCATCTGATTATGTAAAACACTTGAAGCTGATGTAAGAAAAGCTGGTGTGGCTGTTCTGTGAGCTCCTTCAGGCCTCCTCCAGCGTGTTTCTGAGGAGGAGAACATCCTCTAATAGACTCTGAGATAACAACAGGCTCTATTCACAGCACACCTCCACATAAAAGCAACGCGCTGCTCTTGTCAGTCGTATCTGTAAATGGGATCGCAGATTAGCATTGCAAAAGGAGGCGGCAGCCGGAGCGTCCATTGTGAGCGTGGCCCTGCCGTCGGAGGAGGCGGCGCCTTCAACAAAGACGAGGGCGAGAGGAAGGAGGCGGCGATAAACTGGTGTTAAACAGAAAACTCCAACACGCTCGCCTCTTTCACAACCCGACGCAATGACATTTACTTATCGGGCTAAACAGCCTTCGAGCTGACCTTTCTGCTGCTTTGAATGACATCTGGATATTCTGACGGAATAATCGGCGACAGTGGAAGCACTGATCTGAGAGTCAGATATCGAGTCTTCGGACGTTTGACTGCTGACGGCTGACAAAGAGGCTGAAGGGCGCACTGAGGAGGAGCAGAGCAGGGAGTCGTTCGGGGAAAATGTTTACCTCGCTGTCAGGACGTAGGAAAGTGTTTACAGTGACTCCTCCATAGTGAGGATCACCCCTTGAGTCTCAAGACCTAAAACCTTAAATCGCAGGTATTAACCAGTATAAACCAGTAGAACTGAGAAGGAAAGTTTGTTCACACTGAAATATGAGTGACGAGCCCAAACTTTGCAGATGTTATATAGACGTTTTACTTTGGGTGAAAGCACCATTCAGTTTCAGCCTCATCACATGACGATTTAGACCTCAGTAATGGATGGATTTATTCTCCTTTCACAGATTTAATGGTGGTGAATTTGAACTGACGGTACTTTAATGTCAGTATCAAACCTTTGGATAACGATTTAAATCCTCTCTGAGAACTTGAGTGTTTAGAAAACCTCCCTTGAAGACGGGGTTCGGTTTGAAGGCTTACCGGTGTACACAAAGCGTCCTGGAGCTCCTTTGCAGAACTGTTTGGACTTGTAGGACAGCGTGACCTCCACAACCCCTGGGATGTGGCGAGGGGGGGTCTGGACCCGGATGGCGTGAGGGGTGATCAGCTGGGTCGCGAGAGACACAAAAACAGGAAAAAATGTTAAAGCAGCTGCTGATCTGAAGGCCGTCTTTGAACAGGCCTGGCGTCACGAGAAAAACCCTAAAATAATCAGGACGACTTTGAAACTCACAAAACAAAAAAACTGTCATCTTCTTCTAAACCTGAGCAGTTTCCAAATATAAAAAATAACACAACACAAGTTTAAAAACCCAGAGAAGGCATTAAACAAGTCGTTAAAAGATCGATAAACACGTTTGTTTGTCCCTGTGGGGAAAGTCACTGGACATTCGTATACCCACATGAAAACAATCACATCAACATAAGACATAAATCACACCATAAACAGAGACCTTCACCCGCCTCGCATCTTAGGGATGATTAAGTGGGCCACCTGAACCTGCTCGAGTTCAGACGTTTGATGGTACGAGGCGTAAAAGACAGTCTGGACCCGTTTTTTGTGAGTAAGGGGGACAGTAGCCCCGTGCACATGTTTTAGTTTAGTGACTCCATACGTGGTCCCTGTCAGTGCTCTGTAAGCTTGACGGTGCAAGCTCGGAAAGCAAGACACGACAGTAAATGTCATCACAGCAAACACAGGAAGTTAGTGGGTGGTTAGTGCGTTTATAGAGTAACATTTTATTTTTAGCAAACTTTACAGAAATCTTAAAAGCGCTGCAAATTTGTGATTATCTCGCTGAGCTAAACAACTCTAAGCTTTTATTTCCCACAGAGAATATTTTCTACAATAAACAGAAACTCTGGAAAAATCCCACCAGCATTTTTTTTCAGAGGGAACCGGGATGATGTTAAGCTTCAGGCAAAAAGAAAAGGACTTTAATGAAGGCCTTTAACTTTTCAGGGATATTCAGACGTTTTCTCACTGACCTGCAAAGTAAATTTTCCTTTTTTTTAAACCAAATCTCAGTCAAAGATGTGTTTTCAGTGGGTTTTTGCTGGGTTGGAATTTTACAGCACAAAAAAATCCTCCAAAAAAGCTCATTTTCACTGAGCCTCACACGTTGGAGAGTTTTTACTCAAACTCCAGTAAAAATGATGGTTTAACATGTTTTTAATTTGCCTTCGGTCTGCGTCTGTAAATCCACCTCTGCATCACAAACTTCTGCTTTTCTTCTTTGTTCTTTGGAGGTTCGGCATCACAACCTTTGATCACATCCATCAGTTCTATCATCCGTATCGCCCTCAGATTTCTCCGCCTCTTCTACACGATAAATATTGAGTTTTACAAACAGCAGCTGACGTCTGGAACGATAACCGAGGAGCGGAACGAGAGCAGCCGATTCTTCTTCCTGTTAAAACTTTCTGAGTAAAAACACGCCGACCGCCTTCCTGCGATCTGGGTCAGCGTGCAGTCTGTGTTCAGAGGGATGCTGGGCTTTGGAGTCCGTCTGCTCGCCGCCACACGACGCTGATCAAAGTCAGGAGCTCCATCGGCGTGTGGAGGTGCATCTTCCCTCCTTCCCCGCCAGGTGTTCTGCTCTTCTGGACTCGCTTCAATATTTCATGGCACGCCGTATGCGCAGCTCCTCCTGCAGCTCAGCTCACACTGAATCTGCATATTTTTGGGGACACGCAGACCTGCTGCAGACACAGACGCAGGTGTTTCTACGATACGAGCGAGCATGTGTGTGTGTGAGTGTGTGAAAGATGAAGATGGAGAACATGATGTACGGTTTGTGCAGCTGTTCTTGGAGCGCAGGCTCTGTGCCAAAGTTATTTCTTCACTGCGATCAGCCTAAAAAATGTCAGAGTGCAAAACACGGGGCCTTAAACAACCCTTCGAAGCATTTAACACGTGATATTTGAATAAGAGTCGTCTCACCTCGCTCCAGACCAGCATCGTGCCAAAGACGACCTGCAGGCCGTCAAAGAAGTTGTCCCCGATGAGGATGACGGTGGCGCCGCCGGTCGTCCAGCCTTCGCTCGGACTGATGGCTTTGATGCAGGGAGTGGCTGCTTCGGAAACACACAACCACATGACAGCAGCATGAGTGACAGTTGGGGTCGCACAGAGCTCAAGTAACAGACATCAGATCGTTTCAGAGAGCTCATTCAGCTGATGGGCCCGTCAGCACCAGTTCCACACTTCCAGTCAGCGTTCGTCCCAGACGCCACGTTCAACCGAAGCAATCACAGCGAGACTCACCTCACCTGACAACCTCCAGCCAACCGGTCACCAACCGGTCTGGGAATGCACTCGTGACCGGAGGTTTCCAGGGCTGAAGGTCTGCAGGCCTGTGTGACATAATTCATCTAAAACCTGTTAAATTTTATCTGCCAGCTTAAACAATTTGGTTCAGACGTCCATCAAACGGCGTGAGTGTGTGTTTTTCCTGGAGAAATGCCCCTTGAAAGATGCTGCTTCCTGAAAATCAGGTCAGAATTCATCCTGCCTCACATGCAGACCGATGTGAGATTTATACTTTCCGCGAGCAGGAAGAGAATGGTGAGTCTGATGTAATATTTTCATCGTTATTTAGATGTTTCATCTGGGGAAGGTAATGAAAAAGGCAACAAATCTTTAACAACCCTAAAACTGTGACATTTCTTACACCCACAGAGAGCTTTCAGTCAGATTCAGTCTGTTACTCCACCTCTAATACAAAATGCAAAATAATTGGTTTTTCCAACGCCACAGAGATCAATAAGGTTCTCCACATAAACAGTGTCTCCGTAATGACTAGACTGGTGTCCGGACTCGAGCTGAGTCGAGTCAGACAGGCGGACGGACGCAAAGCAAGTCGAGGCTCCGCAGCTTTACAACCTTTTCCCGGACCGAGAGCTGTTTTATTGGGAGGACGATCTGATATTCCAGTCAGAGCATGAACGAGTCTCTCATTGTTTATTATGTGATCTCATCTATAAAGCTGCATTCAAAGACTCGATTAAACATCCCAGTTACAATTTTCTCCATTATTATCAGCGCAGTAATGACTTTCTGCCAGCAGTTACCGGCAGCGTGAGCTCACTGAGAAAGCTCTGAGTGATTTAGATAAATCCCTTATTTCACATTTTATTTATACATCTGCATGAAGGCCCGACGCGAGCAGAGACATCCAGATTCTGCTGTCTTTACTTTAAATTCACCAGCCTGTGGACAAATTCGACATAAAACCAGCTTAAGGTGCCTCAGGTCTAACAGAGAAGCACAGAAACCACCTTAAAGGACGAACGAGTGTAACGGCTAAACTGAAACACTGTTGGCAGGTTTAACCCTGTAACACCACGTGTGTCGTATCTGGCTTCTACGTCATCACTGTGACTTTTTTTTAAACCCTACATCTTACTAAATGCTTTTCTATGTTTCCGACAAACAAACTGTGACCAATAAACTGCTGGACTACATTGGATTTGTGTAATCCTGGTTGGAAACAAACATGTCTTTCTTAAAACAGACCAGTGCCTCCCTAAATCAGGAGGAAATGGTTCGGCTTCATCTCCAGTTTCCAGGCAAATCTCTGGATGTGTCATGTTTCTAAGCAGTTAGCTGAAAGACTGAACTGATATTTAAAGACGCTGCTTTTGGGACCACACTTCTGGATGCTTGTTGCCCTTCTAAGGCTGCAGCACTAACTTCTTCCAGATGAAAAGACTCGGCTCAGCCTCTCCGGCCCCTGATGCCTCTGCAGAGGGCCGGGGCTGTTTGCTCCTCTGAGGACTCGATTGTCACCTCCTTATTAATTTCCCCCTTTTGTCACAGCAGTAAACAAACAGTCCAGCGGGTGTGAAGGGGGGGTTGTGCTGGAAGGGGAACGACGGGGGGGTTCAAATCAAATGAACAGAGCACAAAGACGAGGAGCAGGCGGTGGAAAGTTTTATCGAGGAGACGGGAGGCTGAGGGCTGGTGACAAAGGCGGGAGCAGATGTTGGGGCTTTTTATCGTCTCTGAAAACATCCTAGTCTGGATGAGATGAAAGGCCTCGAGCTTCCCTCCGTGGGCTGAGATACAGGACCGGCTGGTAAACAACGATCCCCTTTTGGCCCCTGCAGGACGCCGTACAGTACGCGCAGCATCCTCAGAGCCAAACACTTGTGCTCATGAATGTGTGACTGCTGATTTGATAAACTTTCCTAAATATCCCGAGGCACTTTCACAGGTGAGAAACACGAGGATCCCAGCCTGCTGAAGGCGTTGACAGATTAGTGTCAAGAAGCGTTTGTTTTAGAGCTCTGGACGTGCCAAGCGGGTGGAGACGGGCCTGCAGGACGGTGCGCTCAGAAAAAGGGCAGCTGCTTCTTCTTTGATTGAGTAGCCTTATCTCGACTGAAATGCCCCGAGTGTGATAAACACCACCCACCGGGTGCTGCAAGTAGGTTAAACCAAACGAGACAATTACATCACCAGCTTGTGGAAAAGTCTCAGACTTTTTCAAAGTCAGATGAAACAGCAGAGAGAGGCATCTGGGGGGAGGACACGGCGGATTTCTGAAGTCTGGCACCGAATTGTTTCAGGACTCTTTGTGCGTGTGTCTCAGAGGGGCGGTGTTTGGCTAAAAGCACTAAATTATAAGTGCTGGGAGTTCATGCAGAAGTGTATTTATTCAAACTGCTTTCTTGATGCCCTTTAAGACCCGCCTGCTTCCAAGTGGGTTAAAACAAGTGAAAGAACGCCATCTCTCCTGGAAACGCCTCAAACTTTAATGCAAGTCGAGGGAAACTTCAAAGCAATGTGGTTTGGGAGGTGTCAGAGGACTTTTTACTGTTTAAGGAGTAAGAGCGGCGTACGAAAGCCGGTTCGTCGACTTTTCTGTCACCGACACAGTCACCTGACACTTTCCAGCGCCCGGTGAGCCCCACGAGTTTGGCGTTTAAAGTTAGTTTTAACAAGTGAAGCAGTTACACCATCTCTCCTGGCAAAGCCTCACATCTTTAACAGAGTCGAGGGAAACAGCAAAGTGAGGTAGTTTGATGTATTAGAGAGGAAACGCACTGGCTCACCGCTCTGAAAAAACCTCAGGCTTTCTGTTACCCAGACGAGTGAGCTTTGCCAAATGGGACAAGACAAAGTGCCTAAGGAGCTTTAGACAGTAACAGGAGGTTAATGTGAACCTGTTTAGGTTGACTTGCAGGTAACCCCACCCACCTGCTGCTCCAAGGCCTAAAACTTTAACCAGGACGAGGAAGTAAAAGGAAAACAGCTTTTTGACCTGACTCGTGTGAAAACGCTCTGACAAAATATAACAGGATGTGATTGGTGGGCTTCCTCGGTGAGCACATATGAAATATGTTTTACTGATTCTGCCCAGAAAACCTGCTACTGCTTTGGTTAAGCCCCTCCCTCCTGGCACTCCAAGCAGGTCGAATCAAGCGAGAGCCTTATGTCATCGGGTTTTATTAGAGTGGGGACAGGGCAAAGTGGCGTTAAAGTTTACAACTTCAGAGGAAATGTTGCCGCTGAGCTCCAGCTCTCAGAGTCGAGTTTCATTGTGTGAAGTTTATACGCGGATGATGCATTTTATTTGGTCGCTGTGGAAGGTCGAAGAACGGAGCGTTTGTTCGCCGTCCTCCCCCGGAGGAACACAACGTCCAGCAGGACACTGAGCCGGCAAAGTGTTTCATACGGGCCTGACGTTTCACTCAATAAACAGCAGGCTTCTCTCTGTAACAACAACCAAACATGAAGCAGGAAGACCAGATTAACCTGTGAGCTGCCAAAAACTTGCTGCTTGTCCTCTCACCTTGTTCCAAAGAGCCAGAAACCTGCAGTCTGCTGGGGAAACCGATCCCAACCTCAGAGTTTTTGTACTTCTTGTAACAGCTGCGGTCCGTTACTGACTGAACACAACTGCAGCTGAACCTTCTACACATCTTCTGATCGACATGACCTACAGAATGAGTCCTACAAGTCCTACAAACTTCTGACAAAAGCTTATGATTCTGTCTTTATTCTACCTCAACAAAGAAATCCAAAGCAGAACTTTGTACCCAGCTCAATAATTTGATCTGTTTGAGTCACATCTTACCTTCAGAGGGGTCCAGTCGTCGGGCACGGCGGCCATGTTTGGAGTTGTTGTGGACGAACATGTTGTCTGACACGGCCAGCACGTGACCATCCACGTTGACTGTAGTGGACACCACCACCTGTTGTGGACACACCCCTTAGGGTTATTTTGGATTTTAAATTTTTCATGAAAGATAACTGCTTCCCTGCTGGACCTTTACCTGGAACCTCCTCATGTCTCTTGGGTTTCCCGCATTTTTCAAACAGTTCTGATTGCACTTGAGGAAGAACTTCAGGAAGAATCTGAAAGATGTGGAGACAAAAAAGGAGAAAAAAAAAGAGGAATACGATTAGTTTCATATGAACTGCTGCTCAAAATGGAAGTGAACCAGAACCCAGACACAGTTTGAGAATCAGAGGAAGCCGGGCTCAGTTTGACTCTGCAGGACGCTCATTTGCATCAGGAGGAGTTTTACCAGCATGAGTCCAAATAAACTTATATGGTTACGTAAAGTGTTAAACCGCATGCAGAAGCTAAAATCAAACACATTTATTTAACAACCGCACAGATTTGCTACGTCTTCCTGTGAAAGGCTGAGAGGACGGAGCCTGTCTCATGGCTGAATGTGTTGCTGTTTCTTCGTGTCGGGTCACATATCGCCACTTTATCTGAGCAGCAGATAAAATTACAATTCTGCAGCAGCGTCTTGATAAAGGCGGTCGACACTTCCTGCAGACTTATGGCGTCTCATTAGGGCCCGCCTTTTGATTTTCCCTCCTGCGTGCCCGATCTCTCGCTCGCTGCGCGTTGATTTACGGCGATTTTTACGGCAGCAGAGGAGTATTGATTGGGAATGGATATCAATGAGGATGGGCGGTAATAACCAGCAGCTTTGGAGGAGGACGGTGAGGGGAGGGGGGGGGGGTCAGAATGGATTGCCACCTTAATGCATTTCCCACTGCCTTGTAATCTGTGCACATCCATCTCTCGGACCATAAGCCCCTCCACCCCGTTCTCATGGTGCGCTTCCTTTTTAATTGCCACATTATCACAATAATAATCCGGGCAGTTAACAAGCGGCAAGGTCGCAGACAGACATGTCACATTAACCAGGGGATAACCTCGGCAGAATACCCACACCCCATCTTTTTCACCTCCTCCTCCTTATTCTGCTGCCTTAGCAAAGCATGCTGGGAGTGCACGAGGAGCGGTGGGGGTGCGGGAGCGGATATAAATGGGGGCTCTGCGAGGTCGGCATCGATTTCCACCTTAATAAGACAGTAACAATATCTTTAAAAACACACAGCGGGCGCTCAGCCTGTTTCACTGTTCTGTGCAGTCTGACGGTGTTTTTACACTTCTAATCAAATTTGGAACAAAAATGTTGTTTAGTTGCTTGTTGATGATGGAACTAAGACATATTTGATAAAACTTTATCAGTGGATGGATGCTAGAGGCCGTTTGTACTCGCAGGACTTCCACCTTAACCCCTGATTCTTAATAATTACGTTTTTAAAGCGTAAACACTCTAAAACTTGACCCTTTGTCATTAAAAGCATTCATGTTTTTACATCTTAAAACAGCCATTTTACCCAGAGGGGACTTCTTCCCACTCATCCGGTTTATTTCAAAAGCTTTTTCCCTTTTTCTTTACTTTATAACGGCCCCCATTAGATACAGCAATACAGCAGCTTTTCTACAAATACCGCAAAACACTTAATGTGACAATGCACGACAGAAAGACGAGACATAGAAACGGAACAAGATCCAGAATCCGAGCGGAGACGACCGGCATGGCAGCTGCACCGTAACAGCTCGTAATGACATAAGATTCCAACATAAATTTTGATCACTGAAGCACAAACTCCTTAACCACCGCTCCTTTTATTCATTTCTACCTGTGTTCACAAACCCTGCAAAAACATGTCACACATTTATGCACAACGAGTCAGATTTTTATAAATAAATGGACTGTGTGCTCCTTTAAGCATGCTTCAAATACTTTTTAATTTGAGATGCTTTTAAAGACATTTCAAAGCTTCTTGATTGGATTTAAAATCTGCTCACCATGGAGACATATTATATCCGTATGTTCCTCATATAAATTCTTTGTGTCCCTAGATTTAACACAGAAAATGATATTTCTTTAAGAAAGCAAAGGTCCGTTTCCTCTTGTTGTAAACAGTTATGCGTGTGTTGCAGAAGGATTTCACACGGCTGCTTACTGCCTGCGCGCTGTCCTAAGGCAGTGTTTTGGTACTTGATCTTCATCAGGAAGTGCCTGCACTCCTGCAGCCAATCACATTCCTCGGATGCCATCCAAGGTCTGAACAGCAAATATCATTTGAGTGTAGATAATAAATAAAGTCAGAAATAGAAACACTTTACATGGAAACAATCAAATGTATTACTCAAAATTTTGGGGTGAACTGAGCCTTTAAAGAGACACAGCGAGGAGGCAGAGGGAGGTGGCGAGATGGGCGGTGTGTGTGTGTGTGTGTGTGTGTGTGTGTGTGTGTGTATCGACTGAAAGCTGATCTGCTGCTCTGGAGGCTCTAATGCCCTTTATGGCAGTGAACAGAATAATATGGAGCTCCATTCAGATGATACTGAGTCCTTCAGAGAGCTGATATGGATCGATACGGATTGAATTAAAACGCAGCTGGAGACAAGACCAGGGGCTCATACACACACACACACACACACACACACACACCCTCAGCCCATATACACAATGGAATACACACAATCATACAGTATATACTGTGTACACACCAACAATATTCCAGTGCAGGCGCATCTATTTTCAACCACACTGGCACTTAAATCACACACACACAAACACACACACCTTTTCTTTAAAAAATATCTGCACATGTCGACATACTGCACGCACTATTTTTGTGTAAAATCAGAACACAGGAAAGAGTCCAAATTTAAACGTAGAACGGCCACAACATTAAAACCACTGACAGCTCGGGCATCTGGTTACAGGTCAGCGTTCTGCTGATGATGATACCCCCGACCACCACCCCCACTGTTCTCCACCAGTGTATCAATGCGCCCCATATCATAAAAACTGCTGAGGAACCTCCCAGATCCCAACCCGATCTGCACAGGTGGACCGGCACGATCCCAGCCAGGTGTTTTAATTCTGGGAGCGGCTCTGCAGACAGGTGTGGCTAATTCAGGTCGTTCTCATCTCAGGAAGCTGAATGATCCTCGCTGGTGGCCGAGGCACTGAAAGCTCTGTGGCTCTGAAAAGTACGGTGGCCCGCCGGTGGTTTAACACACCAGGTTATATCATCAGTGCAACTGAGCTGTCAGCATTGTCCAGCAGCACGGTGTGGAGGGGTGGCTGTGCACACTATTTAATGTGTAAATCTGACCAGCAAGTGAAAGTAAAACTGAAGGAAACAGGGCATGAATCAAGGCTAATGAACCTCTTATGACACAGCTGCACCTCTGAAACAGGGCCATGATCTCTTGGTGGCCCCGGGTTCTGCAGGTCGTGTCCAAGTTACACCAAAAGCACCTCGCACGCAGACATCACAGGCTTCTAGTTGTAGTCCTCTCCCAGTTTAACCAGCAGCCTCCCAGAGCTGTCGAGAGGGAGCTGCCCTTAAACGGCCCTAAAGAAGCCCCACAGGGCAGGTCCTGCAGTCGGGGCAAACACAGAGATGCTAAAACTGACCTCGAGTTCCTAGAGTGGAAAACAGCCCGCTGTTACCTGCTTCCTGATTGGCAGTTAACCCGGCTGATACTCGCAGTATTATAACCTGACACGGAGGCAGCAGTTTTCACCCGGATCGCTTCCTTTTATTTATTTTTTTTTCATTGAAACCAGATGAAAGTCTGAGGATCAGGTTGACAGCACTACAGGTGAGAGGACGAGGAGACGCCAAAGGAGCGCCACACATCTCCTCGCTGAAAACTTATTAAAACACAATAAATAATGAAGCGAAGCGTGCAGGCAGAGCTCCGTCATTAGCTCGCCCGACTCCTTCTTCTACTCCTTCTACTCCGGCTCTTAAAAAGGAGGTAAAGATAATGAGAGAGACGGGGTCTGCTGGTGTAAGCTGTCACCTCATTACACCGACCGACAATCAATTACAGCAGGACGGAGAGCAGAGCGTAATGCAGCTCTGAAATCAGCGCTGCCCTTCAGGAGAGCAGAGCCTGGCAGGCGGCGTGGAGGGAATACACAACAACGGTTGTGTTCAACATGATATTAAAGTCAAAAAATATTTCCCCTCCTAGAAACTAAAACTAAATCACAAACCTGGCTCTCCCCTGTGGGAACATTAAACACCATCCACCAGACCGTTCCCATTATTCCCGTCACACGGAGCGGCAGCACCCGGGACAAACACACGGTGGACGTCACGTTACATCACCGTGGATTCAGGTGGACGGGTAACAAAAACATATGTAAAGGTTTCTGTGTCATACCCACCTGCTGCTTGAACCTTCTGTTTGCGAGGGGCAGCGAAACAGAAGAAAGCTGATAAAAGGGCAGTTTTTTTTCTCACTTTGTGGTCTCTAAAACCATGTCGTGTCCTTTGGGCTCCTTTTTTGTCTCTTTGAAACCAATTACGTCTTTAAAGTCGGCCTGTGTGTGTCATTGTGGTCGTTTTGTTTGTCTTAAGTAATTTTGTGTCTTTTTGATCCCGTTTTCTCTCTTTGTGGTTGTTTTGTGTCCTTTGGGATTTTGCCTCATTTTGTTTCTCTCTACGGTTATTTCAAGTCTATTTGAAGGTTTTCTTTGACCTTGTGTCTTTCCGTAAAGTCATTTTTTGTGTCTTTTTTAAGTCGTTTTATCTCCATTTTGTGGTTCTCTGCGGTTGTTTGGATGATCTCAGTTCTTTTGTATCTCGGTTTATAAACATATTCTCTTTTTGGTAACTTATTCATTAGTTTCTGGTTATTTCTAGTCATTTTCAGTCATCCTCAGCTGACCTCTGACCTCTAGGCCCTCCATGTTTATTTGGTAGCTGTAGAAAGTCCTGAAACCTTCCTGTGACTGGTCGATCGCTGCTGAGGCCTTTAATTCTGAATGGAAGAGGGAAAGTGACCGCGGCTAAATTAGCTCACATCGGGGGGGGGTCGGTCTGACTTCAGCGTTTTCGCCGGCTACTCTAGATGATGTCAACCCCGACCACACCCAGTGCACTATGGGAAGCAATTATGTCAGGCTCAGATTACAAGGCCCTGATGAACACACACACAGTTCAAATGAACACACACACACTCTGAGGGCTGAGTGGGGATGCTCTCTCTCTCTCCCTCTCTCTCTCTCTCACACACGCACGCACACACACACACACACACACACCACTCTCCCTGGAGTCTCTCACTTATTACGTTAGGCAAGAAAGAAAAAGAAGCAGAAAAAAAATCAATATTTCAGCAGGAGTATTTTTAAAAGCTGCCGCGCTGCTGATCCTGCAGCCGCCGCAGCCGCCGCCGCCGCTCGCCCTCACAGTTTGATGCTCTCTGTGAGAAGCCACCACGCCGCCCGCCGCTGCAAGTTTACCACCTGACCGCCCGGCGAGTCTGGGCCAGCACGCCGCCGCCTTCGCCACCAGCCCCAGCTCATCTTACGGGTGACAAAACTGAAACGAAACACAAAGCCAAGCGTGGCGAGCCGGGGCCGCCGGCGAGCTAACAGCAATCCGTCCTGGTTAACCCGCTAACCGCCTCGCCGTCACATCTCATTTGTTTGCAGCTAACGAACAAACCGTGGAGGATCTGCAGCTGAGAAACAAAAGCGAGAAAATAAAAATAAAAGGAGGAGAAGCTGGGAGGCAGCTTGAGCTAGAAAAACATCAGAAGGAGAAGAAGAGGGAGAAGAAGGGCCGCCTCATTAGAAGGTCGAGTAAAGTCTAATATTGACTCTGCCGTGTTGTTGAAACGCCCTCTTCAAATAATTACTGAGGAATTCAGATGATGCTCCTCTGCAGCTAATTAGGATATGAAACAAGAGCAGCTTCATGCCCATTACCATTACATGATGATTCACTGGCCTCAGCACCAGCCTCAGAGTGTGTGTCTCTTTGCTTTTGTCTGGCCTTATTACAGCACATGAGCGAGCGGTGTGTGTGTGTGTGCGCGTGTGGATGAGGGCCCTCCTTGGCTCTGCTACACGCCATCAATAATTCACAAGCCAAGATGGCAATTACAGGACCATGTACAATCAAACTAAATATTTGATGAGGCACTAAAACAGTCCCTGGAACAGATCTGCCTCTGTCTCACACACACACACACACACACACACACACACACACACACACACACACACACACACACGGACATAAAAGGTGACATCCAATTTAGCTTCACACATTTCCTGCCAACAGTGTGAGTACTACTGTGATAATTAACCTGTCCCCAGTAATGGATCTGGCCTTCCCTTAAAAGCAAACACACACCCCTGCACACAGCTCTCGTGGTCTCACTTACATTAAAATATATGCAAGATGATATCTTTTCAACTGTTAATACAGGTGGGAATGCACCATGCGTCTTGGGGTAATAGTGAACAACTCATTAGCAACTTCTTCTGACATTCCTACTTCAACTGTAGCCATTTGCTAAACGCTATTTATGTGTTATTCAATGCAAATTTTTTTTTAAAGGCTTAAAAATGCTAATAATGCCAGCATATTCACTAAAACAGCTTGAATTATTATATTATTCCATAATCCAGTAGACGCTGAATATATTTTTATCACGTTTTCCTAGAAAAGATACATATTATAGGTGATGTTCAGGCTTATTTGGCATATTAGGCAAGCAAGGAGAAGAAACCACTGGGGACACGATCTACCTCTGAGCAAACTGGAAAAAGTAGACTGGAGAAATTTTAGATAGAAAAAATAAAATCTGGACTCAGGGAAGGGATTCAGTGGTTAAGATGAGTATTTTGCTAGTATGTGTCTGGGTTCACTTCTCCCCATTAAATAGAAGGTCTAGTGCAGATCAGTACACTTTATCCTGCGATCAAACATCCACTTCTGATGGATGATGCTCTCATCCACACAGCGCTCACTGTGGATGACCACATTTCATTCTAACTGCTCACCTACAGCTCTCTCTACCACCATCATCACGTGTAAGCAATATGTAGCAGCACCTTAGTACGAAGAAAGGTCCAAACAAGACCACACACACACACACACACACACACACACACACACACACACACACACACACGAGAAGCAGAG
>VUQG01014692.1:46357-57095 GCA_015106755.1 Etia nguti
AAAACAAAAAAAGGGGAGGGGGGGGGGGGGGGGATTAGTTCCCCTAATCAAGGAAAAGGGCCTTTTCCACTTCTTGTGGAAAGCCAGATGGCGTGCCTGCTTCCCACTATGATATGAAAAGGGATGCTGATGATGCTTCTAGGTTTCCCTGAAGATAATGGATCTAAATAAACAGTTGACTTTCTGTGTGAGTTTGTGGAAACCCCCAAACACTTGACCCAGTGTTGTGCAGACTGACCTTATTGTATCTGTAAAAAAATAGAAAGTTATTATATGCTTTTATTGTTGGATAATGATATTAACAGGAGTCGCGCCACAGATGTGATTGGAATTAAACTGAAAAGCTAGGTGACCTGATAGCTGGGCAGTTACAGCTCATACCACATTCCCCTAAGTATCGCATCATATTTAATAATCAAACTGGACGCTCAGTTCTCGAGTGAATATGGACATGTTTGGTGCAAATTACACCTTTTATAGGAGTCAAAACTAAGATGTTGTTTATTTCAATCTTGCTTTTTTCTGCTGCTAAAAAAAAGAAATGGCTACACAACGCTTACTGACAACACATTTTTAAAAGGTCTTTAAAGCAGATCAAGCACTAAAGAAGGAAAAGGTCTTGTGCTGCATGTGACCGTTTCAACTGCATTAAAATCATCAGCTCACACTTTCACATGTATTTCAAGAATATTCATCAGACAACTGTGAGAGATGACTGAAATGAACGGCAGCTATCTCTTGTATCAGCCGCAGCGCAACAGAGATTCATCCCGGCCAATACAGCTGATTACATTACAATTATATTCAGAGCAAAACACTCAGATGCATAGTGATCAGAGCAATTTCAAATGTGCTTGTTGTCATCAAAGCTACTCGTGCTCCAGTGAGGGGGGGGGGTGGTTCTGTGTATAGTGATCTTAGTTACAACTAGCTGTGGAAATCAGAAGAAGACACACAGGTATATATACACAGGGTTCTACACTCAAAATGCATGTTTATGCCCAGCAGCGTATCAGGATAACTTGAAAAACCTTGTTTTTGTTATATTTGCATCAGTCTACAGTACAGTGGCTCATTGTTTCCTATCATGCTTTTGTTTTGTCTTTAGAGTGGTTAATGCTGTGCAAGGTAATCAAAACATCTATGTGCGATGTTTAGAGGATCGGAAAGATGTTTGCAAACCTTTTAATTATTAGCACGCTTTTCTCATGGGGAAAATGATGATGCTTGTAGTGTTTTTGATCAGAATCTGGCAATATCTGCGTATCCATGTATAGATGTGGGAGCATGTGGAAGTGTGTATATGAGTGTTTTTGCTCACCACGAGGGATTTGACTAAGATGTTTTCAATGAGTTTGAAGTCATTTCGCTGGAGCTGCTTGCTCTTGGTGCCGGTCCCCTCGGTTTCCTCGTCCGCATAGAAACGGAAGAACTGGGACTCGTCTTTAAACTCGCTCTTCTCCAAAACTGAAGTAAATTTAAAAAAAAAAAAACATGTGGTAAATGTGAGCAGAACGCAGACACAGGAGATAACAAAGAGAAATAGCAGAACGTCACAGTCTCAGTCTTGCAAGATGAGTGAAAAAGTAAAGCAGCAGAGGAAGATTAAAAAAAGGCTTTTTTGAATAAAGCTTTGACCCAACTTCCAAAAAATAAAAATCTAGAAAGATACATGTGTTTATAGAAGCTTTAATCTTTGGGAATCTTCACACAAACAAGCTAACAGTTAATTAGCTCATTAGCTGATGATGTTAGTGAGAGCATCTGGCGCAAGACCACATCTGGGTTGCAGCCAACACAAGCTAGGGTTGGGAAGACTCTCCGGAGGACACAAGAAATTTTGTGTGTGTGTGTGTGTAAATCCCACTGTTGTACTGAGGTTCACTTCAACACATGGGGCACTGCAAACAGGTGAGAACCATATTATGGGGACTTTGTCCAATCACAGTAATTGTGAAGCCGGAGCTAACACTTTTCTTTTTTAATGTTTTGAATGAAAGATCTCCCTTTATTTTTATTTTGTTACAGTACTCAGAATTAAAGGGAGAGGCTAACTTATTCTGTCTCAATAATTATGTAGTACTAACAGCAGTTAAGTCTTTAAGCTGAAGCCCAAGTGCACATCAGTAAGCACAGCTACAATTACAGGGCGCACACTATTGTACCGTACAGTATGTCTTTTAACGGCATTGCCTCGCCGCAGCTTTTTGAAGTTTGCTCTAAAAAGTCGCGATGCGAGATGTTATTTTGCAGAGAAACAGACAAAAAAGTCCATCTGGTTTGCGTCTTAGGAGGATTTGGAATTTGTGACATGAGGCACAAACATTTCCCTCATACAAGAAATGCATCCGAGGATGTTACCTAATCTGCCGTGTCTGTGCAGATGCATGACTCTCTGAGGCCACTGTAAAATGAGGCTTGTACGGGCAACACCGAGGGCCAAAGGTACCCAGCTGCTCAGAGATTTGATGAGCAACAAAAGTGTTCACAAACTCATTACACACACACACACGCAGAGGTCACACCTACTCACACTGGCATTGCACCAACTAAAACGAAGCACAAATGTGAGTTATTTCCTCTGACTCACGTAGGCCGTGGCTATATAAGACTTCTACTCCTATTCAGCTGCTGGGGGAGTGCCGCTACGGAAACTGTCATACACATAATGCATGCACGGTTACTCACACACTGCCAAATCATCATTTAAACACCCTGAACTGCCAACATTATCTAACGATCAACGTCAATTTTTTAAGGATCTTTCTCTCTGAAACTTCTTTATTGGAACATGATTGGAGTTTACAGAAATGCTAAAGAGTGTTAAAATGATTTTAAAAAACAGTTTTTGGGGAATCTACAATGCACTGATGCAGGAATTTGGGAAAACATGTCATGGATACATGTTAAAGCATCCTCGGCGCAGTATACTTTTGCTTTATCTGGGTACAGCCGCACCTTTGAACACAAAGTGTCGATATAAAGCATCGATGCAAAGCGCCAAAATGGATTCCCACAAGACAAAATGTGCTCTAGAGGTGATAAAGAGAAATGATAAAACAATCATTTTCATGGCTTCAGTATTGATTTATGGATCTGTACTTGCTGCAGATTAAGTTGTGGTGGGAGGGAAACGTGTGGTCATGTAAATTATTATCAGCCTCTGTACCTTACAATACTTGCAGGTGTCCATGACAGTGAGCTTAAGGACAAATAAAAATTATATTAACTTTGCTACCCATTATCAACCCACGGATGAAGTGCTTTATAACCTCATAACAAAAGCAGACGGAAAGTCAAACAGAGACACGAATGAAGAAGGTGAGGACAGTAAAAAAAAAAAAAGAACAAAAAAAAGGAGAGAGACAAAAAGAAGAAGAGTTCAAAAGGAACCAGGGTCAAGAGAAGCAGATGTGCTGACTAAGAACTAAAGAGAGTGACTTGTGAAGCGAGCAGGGCAGACAGGTTGAGGGTGAGTTCATCGCCCCGAAGAAGGGCAGAGTAAAGGGAGAACAGGTGACAACTTCAAACAGATGGTAGTGAAAGCTGGGTGTTTGTGTGAGTGCAAGCTAAGCAAGCAAAAATAAAGTCACTCTATAGTCACTTTTTACAGATAGTAGATGTAGGACTGAAAAAAGTAATCCTGTATATATTTAGGTACATTATAATGTAATTGAAAACACAACAGACTTCAGATATGTTGTCAAACTATCTTCAAGAGCCTTTGACAGGGACTCAAAACTTTAACATATACCTAAATCTGCAGGTGTCCCCAATTAGAGAGCGTCCAAGTATTTTAAGGCCTTCTTGCATCCAGGAAGTGCTGTTAACTTGTCACTTCTTTGGCCTTTCCGCAGTACTTCTTTTAAGTGCTTCCCACTTTACCCAAAATACATGTGTCCGGTGAAGACAGATTCAATTTTATGCATTAAACAGTGTTCACGGTTCAGTGGACTGACCCAGACAGCCATGTAGCAAAGCCAAACAACTCTGGTTAGGCTACACTGCTAAAACTGTTTACGTTCAACATGCTGGGCTGGGACCAAAGCAGCTCCAACTACAATGTGGTCAGTGAGGTTTTAAAAATTTAGACTGGGTATACAAGTTTAGGATGCCCCCTTTTTAAGCCTGTGATGGCATGCAAGAGAGAGAGGCCAATACCACATTTTTGTGGGGTTGACAGAAGGGGAAAGATGATGTAATCGAAAAGCACAGAAAGACCGGCGAGAGAATAAGAACTGAAGAGAAAGTGCCACAAACACAACACTATTAGAATTTAAGCCAAAGCTGTGGCGAATCAAAACAATATGAATGATTAGAATCTGTCAAAAGTGCTTGAGAGTGAGTTTAACTGACCGTGGTGCATGAAGCCGCTGTTACAGAGCCCCACACCCAGCGTCACGGCATCCTCTCGGGTCGAGCAGTCTCCCTGGGAAACCAAGTCAATGACGCACACAGGGTCATTCACAATGCCTGTTTACACCTGCTCATATGCAGCACGCTGCTGCACCTTGTGACATTAGAAACCGTGATATTTAATCAGCACAAGTTAATATCTATGTGTCTAAGAACAAGTGAGAGGGAGAGATTAGGAGACTACAGGGTTACTTTTACCTTAATGTCAGTAAAGACAGTAGAAAAAGTTTAAGACTGCATTCAAATCGTAGCAATAAAAAGAGGCAACTTTTTCAAAATTATAATCATAACTCTAAATTTCTGAACTGTAATGTTTCATTAAAAGTGCTTTTAGCTAGAAAACACGTGCTACATCATCCTGAAGGTCTGGAAACTGAGATGAGGGTGCGCATTTCTCCAGTACCCCAGTACTCGTTTATGTGAACGGTCACAAATGTTGAAAACATTTTGTGGTTAAAAAAAAAGAAAAAACATGTGAAAATCCACATTTTACCCGAATGCAACCCTAAAATTAATACATTTTTAAGCCGCTAGTTTCATTTCATTGTTCAGTTTCAGTGCATTGTGGTCGTTTTACACAACGACCACAATGCACTGCAGCAGTTCATTCATTTACAGTAATAAGAGACATCATTATTGAATGCACCCTTGGTGGCTTCTGTGGATTCGTGTGGGTGTGCGTCGGTGTAATATTTTCTTATTTTACCTGTGAGAGTAGCCAGTCCACCAGTTTGCTAGCAGGCACTACTGATTTAAAGGTTTTCAGATGGTGATCTCTGTCCCTATAAGGAGCAACAAAAGATTGAATTAGATCAGCTTTATTGTTCAGTGCAAGTTTCAATGAAAAACAAAAGGAAACACACAGTTGGGGGCTTCACATTTAACAAGTGTAGCAAAACCTCTTTGTGGTTAGCTGCTTTAACACCTAGCTGTGCATGCTATCTCACTGATGTTTGGTGTTACTATTCAGATGCATCGCTTAGCTTATGCTGAACTCAGCTAGTGGTCAGTTATGCTGACATCATCAGCATGAGATCCTGTAATTAACTTGGGAATTCATCTTTTGTCGCTCCTTTTTTTGATGACAAGCTGATCAGTCCCAGGTTTCACAGTACAGACCACCAGATAAGCACCGTGCACTTGCTGTCCCTTTAACTTCTCACTCTGTAAGCTTACAGTTTGTGAACAACCACAGCTCGCTCAGCCACAGTGCACCAGCCTGCTCGACAAGTAAAATGTAAAACAGGAAATGCTAGAGAGGATGTGTTTTTCGACGTGCAATTTGTTAGTTGTGTGAGTTGTATCACACAAATAGACTGTGATACATATGCCACTAACAGCCATCGTCAGTCAGAAAGCATAAACAAGTATATTCCGTACATAATCAGAAAAAACAACCACAGTATGTATTAAGTGATGATGTGGGAACAAATGACACTGCTGACAACGCAGTGAAACAACCATGAAAGTGGATAACTTCCCAGTATCGTTTTATGATCAGCAACTTTCTGTGTCAGCAGCATAATATATCTATGACATTACTGATGTTAATTTTATTACTTTTATATGCATTTTATTGTGTACTTATTTTTTTCCCAAGGCATTCTATCATTAGGAAATCATTGGAGGCTTTGTCACCAGACAAAGTTTAATAAAACAGTGGCATGGTTTTACGATTATTTATTATTCATAAATGCAACACATCCATCACTCAAACATTTTAATTAATGGTCTCTGCTTACAATTAAAAATAAATAAATAAATAAAAAGCAAGGCAATCTTACATAATAAGTGCCTGGCAGGCAGAAGGATTGCCTTTGTATGTTAATAGGATTTGTCCTCGGACCAAAAGCTCTTTGTTTGCACCAATGGCAACCCCGGGCACTTCAATCAGCGGGTGAGTGATGGAGGGAAAGATAGAGAGATGGGCAGGGAATAGTATGAAAGGAGCAGAGAGAGAATATGTGTACAGTGTGTGTGTTTGAGGGCTTATCACACAGGAACATTGTGAGTTTCCCATGGTTCCTGTTCCTGTTAAAATTTAGATTTTTGTAAAGTGGTATAATTCTATGCCACCTTATGGGATTATTTTAAGGAGTAATATAGGTAAACCATAATTTAAACAACCCTAGTTTAGTTGCATCTGTACACTAGCATATAGTGAGGCTAAAAAAGTGTGTGTTTATGTGTATGTATATACTACACACTGTAGTAATTAGATTTCTAAGTAGGTGTACTCAGCAGTAAAGCGACTGTGTGAGCATTTGTGTGTGAAATAGAGAGTTCACCATCGTTTGAATGCATAAGTCTAATTATTCACTAATATATATCCAGGTAACGCTCAATACTGTAAAGATAAAGAGACAAATGCTACAGTAAGTGGCTCTCCTTAATCCTCTAAGAGCTTGCTTATATAAGCCTCCAGCCATGAAAAACTGAATCCTGAAAACATAAACCTACAGCAGCTCACGGCTGGCTCGGACTCCAGTTTGGAAGGGAAAAAGGTTTGAGGGCTGTCATTCCTGGCACGGATACCATTTGTTCAGTCATCACAGAAAGGGTGACTCGGGGCGAATGTGAACCCTTCATGAATATGCATGTTTGCACCTGGAGAGCAGGGATTGTAAGAGCGGAGAGTGAAGAATAAAGAAAGGAGAAAGAAAAGAGGGAGAAGGGCAGGTACTTACTTGATGATGGGCGTGTGGAGGCTGTGAAGCCGGCAGTAAAGCCTGACGCCCTGTAACGATAGAAAAATGGAGCTGCTGAGTCATAGATTATGCACACCTTGGGTAAACAGGTATGAACATGGCTTCAGAACAACTGAAAAGAGCTACCCTGAGGCTACGAATTAAGGACAAAAAATGTTTTTTCTTGAAATCAAACCCTCACAACAATCAGGTCTGGAAACAAAAAATAGTTCATGCTCTTTGTCAAGTTCAGCTTCTGCCTCACTCGTCTATGGGATGAGATGGTATCTGGAACGTATCTAAAACTGTAAAATGTCCAATTATATCATATAAAGTTTGTCGAAGGTGGATAGTTTTGGAGGAACCTACTACTACTACTGCCCGTCACCCCTCCCAGGGTATGGGCCGGCAAATTTGGAGGAACCATATATTTTTTAATGGAACAACAGCGCCAACTGCATCACACGGCAGCAGAGAGGATCCATCCACACGTGTCACCTGCTGTCACAGGGCTGGCAGACAGAGACATGCAACCATTCTTGCTCACATTCAGAACTGCTGCCAAATTAGGATGACCAATTAACCTAACCCATGCATGTTTTTGTACTGTGGGTGGAAGCTGAAATAGAGAAGGAGAACTAATGAAAGCATAGGGAGAACATGCAAAAGCATGCGAGGAAAGAAATGTTAGCTGACTTTTGCTGTGCTGTTGGTATGAAAGTGAAGAAATCTGCAGAGGCAGACCCTTTTAAACAACCCAATGAATTCTTATTTTACCTCAAAGTTAATACAAATAAGCCATCGCAAACGTTTACAACTCATTCGTTACGACTATTGTTAAACTGTTGCTCTTTGTTCTGTCGCACCAATGAAAAGATCCAGAAGCAGAATTCTCGTTACCTTCGACATGATGTCCTCCATCTCACTGCGGGCCTTGTAGGTTCCGTCGTCATAACGAAAACGGTACATCACCTGCTCATTCTTGAACTGGTGTTTGTCTGACACTAAAATAAGAGCACAAAAAGGAAGCGTCACCTCAGCTCTGCTCCAGGCTGAATAACAGATGATTTAGAGTTTGTAACATAGGTGTCTTCTGTGGAAAGTGAAACATCAAAGCCAAAGAAAACTATCTGCTTTACATATTCCCTTGCAAATGTCTACTCTTCAAAAATGGAATTACTTAAGATTATAAACATATATGCTGCTGATCGTCAACTGTAACTGGATGACATACTTCATACAGTGCCAGTGCTTAGTATTGCTGCATTCACACATAATAGGCTGAAGAGGTATAGCTAAAGTTTGGCTAAAATCAGCTCTGTGTTAACTTTGCCAGTTATGATGAGCCAATGATGCATTGCGCCAACACATCCTGTTTGACATTGGAATATACAGCTTTAGAATTTTAATGGTTGATGGTGCCATTTTTCGATGTATCTGTTGATAGTATGACTATAATTACGGAAAAAAGGTAAGACGCAAGAACCGTATCGCCTGGGGGCTGTGGGTGTTTGTCTGCTGACGTTAACAGCAGACAAATACCAATCCCACAAAACGTCCCAGCTTGCACTAATAAAAACAAAAGTTCCAGAATGACTTATTTAGAATTAATCCAATACGGAAAATGGAAAAATGACTGATACACACACAAACAGACCATAGTCACAAAGCTAACCGTGAAATCTGCCAATGAGAGGCAGTTTGGTTCCACCACAACAAGCTGGCATTGAATCAAACAAGCTGCTGGTTTTCTCAGTCTAGACTTAAAATACCCTCATAAAACCAAAGGAATGCACCACCAAATCAGTCATTGTAAAGTGTTGTGGGATTCAAAGTACATCAAGTGATGGCTAAATTTTTTTTATTTTTTGGGGGGGGGGGTCAAAATTGCTCAAATTCAGGTGTAAACTGGAGGATGGAAGTGCCTCAAACCAAACATGCACATCTAATTGAATAAGAACTATAAAATACATGGATTTACTCTTACTCCTGTGGGTCTCCCAATCTGTCACATTACCTCTCTCTCTGATTTCTTTCACTGGATAACTGTGACACCTACATTTTGCCTGGAGGGCTCAAACCTCTTCAATTTACCCACAAAGACTCACAGCTGTTGCACAGAGCCCAGCATGTCATCATTGTGTCTCTCTGTGGTTGTAAGGTAAATTTGAGGGAGGATTTCTTGGGATTTTCTACAGGTATTAAAGAATATGCACACTAGGTCTCAGCAGATTTCTCCTGAGAGTGTGCCAGGTAGAAATACTGACAGTGGCCTGCACTTACGTACAAGAGCCTCGTCAGCAACAACAGCAGTTGTTTTCATACACACTATCTATAGTAGTGTCTGTGCAAGTGAGTGTGAGTATTTTGTTTCATTTCTAAATGTATAATTCATGTAAGTAAACCTATTAGTGTCCCTCGGGGACAAGACAAGACCAGAAAATAATTTCAGATCCTTGTGGGACAACCATAAAACACAGAGGATTTGTGAGTTACATGAATGAGTCAACCAATTACAGAAGGAGAATGAGAATCAGAGAAAAGGAGCCATTAGAAACAGGCCTGAAGACAGAGAAGGACCAAACAGGGGAAAAAATGACGAGGAGAGCTACAGAGCTCTAAAATGCAAACCTTACAGAGGATTAGAATATGACAGAGGAGTAAAGAGTGGAGAGTTGGAGAAATAACTACATTAATTTGTCTCACCATGATGGATGATGCCATTTTCAAGTAAGGCTTGTCCCAGGTTGACTCCTTCTTCAGGTTTACTGATCTCTCCGCTCTCTATGAGCCATGACACGAATTCACTGAGGACACAAGACAAAAATAAAGAGATATAGGTATTTCTCTATAGTATCTATGTTTATGCCTCATCTATGACTGGTCTTCATAGCTAAAGTACTTAAACAACCACGCCAGTTAAGAAACCCTGAAAAGCATTGGCTGATTTGGTCATAATGGTGCCCAAACTTTTATATATTTAACTTAAAGGAGAGATTTCACTACAGTTCAATCTGCAGTGAAAAGTGGCATTTTTGGTTCAATAAAATGTCTTTTGAATATAAATGTACGGGGCGCTATTGAATGACTACATAGATCAATACTTAGTTAACGCAACAACCTGAAGTTCAGTTTCTGATATCATTAGTCATGTCAAATCATACAAAGAGGGTAGGTTGTGTCTGAGGAAGTGATTTTTCAAACTAATACTGTGTTTGTATGTAAGCAAGAACCGTCATATATTGCAGATTGTGGCTCTACCTGCTAAATGTGGCTAATGTACATGCTAATCGTAGCTAGTTAGCAGAGCTAATACAGCATGATACCTTTATATAAATTTTCAAACCCTATTTAACTGCAAGAAAAGCAGTTTATAATGCTTGTTTGTCTGCACTCTATTCCACTGATACACTGATATAAGTATTAGGCCATGTGTCTTTTACCAGAGCATTCATTTTTTCTAGTATGCTCACTCGAATCAGCTAGCAAAATACATTCTAGCTACAGAACACGCTTCACTGTCTTACAGCAGCACCCTTATGCAATGTTCATTCTGTGGTAAGGCTTTTAAAGGATAAAATGTATTGCAGTTTGGGGTTTTTTTCTTTTTTGGGGGGGGGGGGGGTTCCTTTGAA
>VUQG01014692.1:61165-72984 GCA_015106755.1 Etia nguti
TGGGGGTGTAGGCAGCAACTTGGCTCTTTCTATAACCCATGAGAGCAGACTGTGAGGGGGGCTCATTACAGTCAAGGGGATGCAGGGATAAAGCAGTTTAGGCATTTTGCCAGGACTTGGGAGCTTCTGAAAGCCTGCTGATCTTACATAAGAACAATTTGTAAAGATCCTCATGTGAACAGCATGGCACTGCAGTCACATTCTTGAAACCTACAGAGACCCCCGTACTCAGGAAGCCAAGAAACTCACTTTCCCATGAAGCACTTGGGCACAATGCTGAGCTTCCTTCTCCTGTCCTTTATCAGGTGCCGACTCTTGGTCATCATCATGTGGTAGAGCTTCTCGCCCTTTTCAGCAATCATCACATAGGCATCCCGCTCCATTCCTAGTTTGAGACCTAAAAAAAACAAAGCAAGTTAGAGCTGCAAGGATTCACTGCATTTAATACAGGGACCTTCAACAGACTAAGACTCTGGAAAAATGTGGGAAGGGAAATGAATGAACAAACACAATTTCAGCCAAGAAAAATATAGCAGAACCATTACAGGACAGACTTGCACTGCAAGGCTATCTACATAAAAGCAAAAAGGCAAAAACACGTCACGGTGCTGCAAGCCTGGACTGCGTGTTTGCAGTCTGTTGTTGTACAGATGGAATGAAGCCATGGCGGCTTGGGTCTGCCACAACCTTCTGGAACAAACCCAGATGTTAATTTTCCCTAGACAAGCTGATTTAGAGTAAGTAAAGTTCAAGAGGCCAGTGTGATCTTGATCTCATTCCTGTGTCCGTTTGTTAAGCATTATTCCTGTATTGTAAAGCGGAAACATGTTAGACCTCAATGTTAGGCCTGCCGCTCCAGCCTTCAGTGAGTATACCGTTTGTGCTGCTTAAAGTCGTCGAGGTCCTTGCTGAACTTCTGGACTGCACAGTGAGACTTTCGGACTCAAGCAACTCGACTCTGCTCCAACTGTGACTCCCTAATCTGCTGAACTCTACTCAGAGGCGCATCAGGCTGCAGAACGCAACTGCAAAGTGCTGTATTTTAAAAGCGACACACATGGGGCACCGCTACAGTTCACTGGGTAACATGCATTGATCAACATTTCACCTTTTTACTATATCTTTTGCTGTTTTAAAACGTTTTGCACCAGCTTTCTTTTTCTGAAATATTACCAAGTGTATTGGCAATTCATTCTTTCTGCTAATTCTCTCAAATAATTCATTTTATTACATCGGCCAAGAGGGTTATGTTTGCGTTGCGTGTCATTCATCAAAATTAATTCAGATCAAACGTTGTAAGGGTGTAGAGTGGGGTCATGTTTACAAGCCCTTCAAATTTGGCTTACATCAATCAAGGCCTTAAAGGTCGTCTTAATGATTTGCCTTATAACGTATAAAAAGCTTTATAACTTAAAAACTATGATTCTCACATGTGTCGTGTGTATTATCAACATGTAGAAAGTACCATATAGATGTTTAAAATATGTGTCACATTTGAGACCTGACCTCTTCTTCAAGGTCAATAGTTTGATCTATTAATGTGCTAATAATGCTATATAGATTTAAAACTATGCAATTTCTTACTGCAATTGTTTGCACTGACAACATACAGTCATATAGGGAGTGATATATGGGGATTCTAAATGTCGCATTACTTTTTACTTCTGACCTTGTTTTCAAGGTCAAATAAGGTCAAACTTTCATAAAATGTCCTTTCTTTAAAACTGTGCTTAAAATATGACTAACTTTGTTTATATTGGCAACATTTAGGAAATGATACTGGTATGTGGGAATTCTAAATATCGTGTCACAATCGACCTCTGACCTCACTTTTCTTTTTCCGTTTTTTTTGTGCCTTGTGTCCAAGTATACTACCATATTTTCAGCATATTTTCATGCAATGATGCTGAAAACTTATACTCTCTAAAAAGCGTTATTCAAGTCAAACCATTTAAAAAGGCAGACCCTTGAGTGATGGTGTAGGATTGAGACCCAGTGAAAAGAGGGGAGGTGGGGCAAACAATGCGAAAAGTTGCACGGCTTATTCTAAAATCCAATTTTCTCCTTTGAATCTTTGGAGATCTCCACTGGCTGTGATGGAGGTGGGGTTATATTACATTTGGCAGCAGCTGGAGTAGACTTAAACAATGAGTGTCATTGAACAACAGACGGGACCTGTCCAGCGGAGACCCGTCCCCCCCCAGCTTCTGGTCCAGCTGTCAGAGTTTGTCTTGTACTACTCCTCATCTTCCCATGCTCATGGCACGAGATAAAACCCTATCACGGTATCCGACGTGCGTTTTCCCTTAAACTTCCACAAAAACACTGATACGACAACACCGCTTCCAGCTGGCAGCTGTTGAACAATGAAAGTCCTTTTTTGGATGGTTGGGGGGGTTTAAAGGGAGACACATGTCCAACACAGTAAAGGACTGCAGGAAAAAAAGAGGGGAAAAAAGCTACACCAAGTAAGCCATGTCAAAAAAAGTAATAATGCATGCAGGGAGAGACGTGAAAAGGATCGTTGCCAGGATTTATTACAGTAAAACATGCTGCTGTCTAGACGGGTAAAGAGCTTGGAAGAAAGGTAAGCACAGTGAAAGCAGAGTGTACTGCAGTGAGGGTAACAGAAGGGGAGAGAGTAGGGAAAATTGGGAACTGTGACTGATCTGGCATCTGTTAGCCTCAGGTCGATTTCCGCCGGGTTGAAACCCAACACCACAGGCTGCAGCACACTCCTTCATACTCGTTCGTTTTCTGAAACCCTTTCATCACAGAATCAGACGCCAATAACGTAAAAAAAACACTAGTTTTTATGTCCAAATCCTTCAATGGGGTCCGAAATTGGAGATCTAATTTAAAAAAGCGACTAATGTTTATATCGACTGCTTGTCCTCTGTTAAACAGCAGACAGCTGAATTTTCATTCATTTGAATTCAGCTGAATCATGTTTTGACTGCTTTTGATTTTTAGCCATCGATGCTATCAGGTGGCCCATTTTGTAGCACACCAAAACTAGTCAAAGCCTTTCACACACCGTCTAATGTGGCGAACATTACAAAGACAGATGGCTGGTGCTGAACAGGTGGGGACACATTTGGAGGCAAAAGAGGAAAGTCAGAAGTTGACAGGAAACAAGAAGATCGCTTTTCATTGCTAATCACTAAATGAGTGGAAGTGGTGCTAGGGTTTCTATTTTCTATTAATGAATGAACACTAAGTGCATTTGATTGTCTGCACATTAATGCAAATATGTGCCACGATCACCTCCTCGTGACACTTCAAGGAGTGACAAAAATGCAGACACAAACGTTTTATTACAGTAAAAATAGATGCAGATTCATTAAAGTGCATTTGTTTCACAGAACTGTTTCACTTTCTTTGAAAAGTGAAAGCTTTTCTATTTTAAGAATTTGACCAAGATGCCTTTTTTAGCCTCTCTTTTCTTTGTCAGTGAAGATGTTTGTGTTGACAGTAAATGCTCTCATTTGCCAAATGTGTCACCGCCACTGATTTCTCTTTCTTCCTCTAGCAGCCTATACCACAGGGGTCAACCAGGTAACTCCCCAAATGTCATGTCACCTAAGCCTCTGTTTTACAAACAAAGGCAGGCAGCTCATTCAAGGTGGGACATGGCTGCGGGATGTGAACATCGTATCCAGGTCAGAAGCACATCTACAGTCATTAGTGGGTGCCAGCTGAGGTGCTTTGATAGTTTGGGTATATAGAGTGATGATGACATGTAGTGCAGCTTACCAGCCAGCAGCAGAAGCTGCCAAACAGGATGATTACAGCTAAAAATCAGGAAAAGCAAAAGCCAAAACAAGCTCCCACACAGAGAATTCAAAGTATTGGGCATGTTATTGAACTGACAAACGATTCCTAGAACATTCAGAAAAAAAGGCAGGAAAAGCACCCGTCTAACAAAAGTGATAACTGCAGTCCACTAAAAACAGTCATGGTACTGGACATAATGAATCTTTGATCCAGCATACCGGAATGTATTAAGTAACATTAAGTCCACCTGTGTATTCCTGGTTTAAATGTGTTCTTGGAAAGAAAGTAAAGAATGCAGCATGAAAGATAACGATTAAAAGAAAAACGGAATCTTGCAGATCAAGAAAAACAAGAAATTCAGCGTGTGAGTGAGAGCAGCAGGCAATACATACAAACACAGTGGAACACGCCAACAAAGTGAAAACACAGTCGCTCTCAAATGCAGACTTTCTTGCAAAAGCACGATTACAAAATAAAAGGATTCTGGTTTGTCGCCGTCTGCCCCATAAACTAAACTGTAGAAATGGCCTTTTAGAAAAACGCTACTTACTCTCTCTTTGCTCCCGTTCCCTCAAGATGGCATCGAGCCACTTCTGCTTGTCCTCAGCGTTTTTGGCCATGCAGACAAACCACTTGTTTTTTGCCGTGTTGTGGATCTTCCAGCCATTGGTCACTGTGTAGTTGTTGCTGTGATAGTCCGCTGGGAAGCAAAATGATGAAAGACTTACAAAAAAAGAAAGCAAAACAAAAGACTCAAAGACACTGTTAGCCTAAGGTGACCTTGCTGGGGGGGGTTTTAGGCTCAAGAACAATTAAAATGTTTGACTGTAACAGTAACCTCAAAGGTAAGTAAAGAAAGTAGTTGCTGTAACCAAGTCACACTTGTAAAGTTAGCATTAAAGGTATCTTTAGAGAGGATTTACAACATCACAGGGTGATTTACAAGCCAATTAAGAAGACACAGGATGCACACTAAGATTAGTGAAAGGACCGTTTTTTTCACCGACTCGACAAAAATCGCTCCTCGAACCGCTTTCTAATTTTATCATCCATTTAGCTGCAGGTGAACAGCTACTGAATAATGAATGGCCGCTGGTAATGGAGTGCATTAGCTTCACGCTCAAAGGTCATAAAAATAGATCAGATACTACAGATCACAGGGAGCAGAGCCTGCTGTTCTATGGGAGTTTGGGTGGAGGTGTGTTGAAACACACTCCCATCCTGTGCCGAGACCCTTTTCAGCCACTGAGACGGAAAAGTAGGATTCTAGCAAAAATCATGTAAGTATATGGAGCAGACTTCATGGGACAGCTACTGATTGCAAATGAAGCGTTTCTTTTATCTCTTAATTGTTGCAAATGTGAAGACATTTGCCCTAATTTTACAACAAATGACCTAAATGAATCAAATTTAAGACACCTTAATATAACTGTGTGACTAAAGGTTTCAGGTCACTTGATAAAGTTTATTTCCACTCCATCAAAGCTGTCAGCATTAGATAATCAGATAATCTGTGTTCTGAGAGTTCACAACATGTATGCATTTCCAATGAGGTAGCCCTAAGTTCTGCGAATAAGGCCTGTTTTTCTTTGTGGTTTCCCTTTCAGCAACCTAAATGTGACAGCTAACATGCAGAAAAAGGTCATGTGAGCTTGCAAAATAAATTGCCAGCACAGAAAAGAGAGACTTAAAAAAAAAAAAGGAAACATGTGAGCGGAAGGACCGAGCGTTTCTTCATCAGGGGACAGCGAGTACCAACCCAGCATGGCGCCTCGCAACTAAACCACAAGAGCAAAATAGGCAGAGGGGTGACCGTATCACTCCAACCCTGCAGATGAGTCGTGCGTCTCTGGTATGATATCTCACCCTAAATGAGAGCACAATAATTTTATCGCCTAGCTCAGGATTGCGTTTTTGCACTTGAGATTCGTATCGACACCTATACCTATTCCTGCGTTGTTGACATCAAAAAAGGTGGTATATGAGTTTGTAAGCTACATCCTGTGTGAAACTAGGCGCACAGATATGATACTCCACCCTAACTGTCAACAAAGTACCTGATTCATTTCCAATCGACAGTTTTTAAAAGGCATGGCTTTATGAACAAAGACCTGAAATCAAAAGCGAGCAGTGTATGCAAATAGCACCTCTACCGTTGTTGCACAATGAAATTTTCTACACTGGCTCGATTATTAACAACAAAAGAGAAGAAAAAGGGAACAGATAAAGAGACTGAGTTGCACAGCATTACCTCATAAATAACAAGAACCTCGTGAGAAATGGTTCAATAAATGCTCTGGAAAAGTTAAATGACTGACAACATATAGACGGTCTCACAAGGTGACGCTGCTGGGCAAACACAAACCTGTTCCATCCTCCACATTTTCCACCTCCATCACCTCTGTGTTGATTCGGCCCCTGAACACATAGAGAGGCCCGTTGATAGACTTGGTCCTCTTGGTGGACTTCTTTCCAGAAACCCTGGGAAAAGGGACAAACCCCGCGGTTACAGTCGGCAGGGAAAACATCTACTGATGCCAGTGCCGTGTGTCTGGAGGACATTCACATTCATAAAGTTGCAGGTATTGGAGCCAGCAGACACACGTAGGTGTTTTTGTTTTGCTTGCATGCTAAAGATGCGTCTGCACTAGCAAGAATGTGGGCATTTACTCTAATTTTCCATGTCTGGCTTCCTTCTGTTGGTCCGCTAATAAAAATTTTTTTTAAAAAAAGGTCTGAATGCTTTCTTGTTCTCACTCCTCTTGGCACACTGTTTTGAAGGCCTCCCTTACCTGGACTTCCTTTTACAGTAAACCAAAAGGTTATCGAACAGGAAGAAGACACGTTCCTGGATGTTGCCTGCTGAAATTTTCAGAAGATTTCCATGAAGCAGCAGCTCTGTGCAGATATCTGTCAAGTTGGTTCCCTGAAGAGGAAGAAGAAGAAGGAGAAGAAGAAGAAGAAGAAGAAGAAGGAGAAGAAGAAGAGGAAGAAACAAACGATCAAAAGCTAAGACTGGTCATGTGCTTCAGTGGCTGTTCATTTTATTAGAGGAGAGCATGGAAACTGTTAGTACTCCCAGTACAGCAAAACGGACAGCTGCGAAGAAAACACCCCTGCCTCCATCAAAACTTAAAGAGTTCACAACCTCAGTGAAACAATATGAAATTCAACTTTGACACTCTGATCAGTTTGTTTTCATTCCATCCTCAATGATAGGAAAGACTGAACACAGCTGCCCTATCCCCCTCCACCCATCTTCATTTTTACAGTGCAAAATCTATAAAAATATGAACTGTGTGCTGCTCCAAGCTGGGACAATTAGCCTCGCGGTAGTTACTCACTGAACTTGTGATGGGGGGGAGGGAAAAAAAAAACAAAACACATTTTTATCATTTATTCTCCTCTCAGGATGTAAATGTATCCACATAAAGAGCTAAAAATGCATCCCTACATAAAAAAAAACACCTATATGGATATATGTAGATAATATAGAATTTGAGTCATGACACAGTGCGTACTGTAGGTGCAAGTGCCACAGCCTTATTCTGCAGGGAATTGGGTACAAATCTGTGAATGGCAATCATGCCGAGCTAGGTTTAAAAACCGTTTTTAAAAGCCCAGCCCATCACAATGCACTTAAACAATAAGATGTAATGTGTTACTCTGCCGCCAACCACTTTCACAGGGTGTGATCAGCTCTTACATAAAAAGCAGTTTCTCATCAGCTATCAAATGGACCACAAAGCATTAAGACTGAAACGACTGTTTCTCTTGAAACAGTGACACAAACGTTATGCACTGAACCGACAATCTGTGTGTTAAACACAAAATTTTAGATTACACACATATGTGTGTGTGTGTGTGTGTGTGTGTGTGTGTTCATAAATAACACGGATTGTTAAAATCAAGATGTTCCTTTTTCCTGAACGTATAAGAGCAAGCGATCTAAGAAACCGTTTACGAAGCTGTTGACATTAATCTGGATCTGCTGGAAAAAATGCTTTGTGACTGACCGCAGCATGGTATCTAATTAACACTTTAACAGACTGGCTGAACTTGAGGGCCAGTTGCTAATATTGTTTCGGCCTGTTTATTTTTAGAAAGTCATTTTCCTTCTTTTCACAGTTTCAGCTAGGGAACAGAATCAATACATGCACGAGAAACCATGCACTCGCATGCTCCTGCACAAGACACGAATGACCAAATGTCAAACATTAAATGATTGAACTTAGCCTGGATAACGTTCTATAGGGACAGAGAAGGCCTGAGGTCACACACAGCTCGCTAAAGCTGTCAAAACAAGGCTACCAAGTAATATAATATTAACTCTAAAGGACAACTCATTACTCTGTTCAACAGATCATTCCACTCCAAATCATCTGGAACTAAACACACCCATGTGTGGACTTCGGACACCTTACTCCCTTTAGCCTGCAGGATACCCATCACCCTCTGTCACATCAGCCAACAGATCCGATCTGGGCTTTAGTGTCATCTTTGAAGTTTCTGACTCCAGTCCACCAGAGACTTGTGAAAACCCCCACAGTGGGCCATACCCACTTTTAAGCATTCATAATTGATTCTCATGATTACACATCTGTGATAGATGTGCATAGCTCCAAAGTTCATAGGGAGAAAAATGATTCTTTGAGCTTTCTCTAATGGCGCAAAAATGAGGAGGAGATCACGTTTCACTCTCAAGTTAAACTGCACCAGGCTGGGGTTTGCTGGGAATAGGTGCAGAGAAAGGTTGCAACAAGCATGTCTGTGTTTACGGCCACATGACGCATGACTAAGTATGCAAAGGGTACCCATGTGTGCACGTGCGTAGTGAATCCAAGCAGTAATGCATTGCTACAACCAGCGGCCTCCACCATTAGGGCTGGAGGTGATTAGCCTTTGAGAGTGGCAGGAGAGAGGAAAGAAGAGCGAGACTAATGCCGTTAGGTTGACGGCTCTATAGGGGGCACGGTCAGAGTAAAGTGCCTTTCCATGAGTCCTTCTTCTGTTTAGAGGAAAAGAAAAAAATTTAAATCAGAACAATTACAGCCTGAATTTTAAATTTAAAGTAAAAATCGAACGCCAGGGACAATAGTTATACTTAGGAATTAAACTAGAAATCATTTAAATTATGCATTATCCTACATGGATAATGTCAATGTTGAGAAGCTGGAACATGGGAATAGATTCCAGTTCACAAAACTCACTGAATAATTTCTCTGCATCTTCTGCCATCCTGATTGGCTAACTACATCAGCACCACTTCCTGTGGTCTATAAAGGACGTGGGACATTAGAGTGGCTAAAGCTTAAACCAAGTGAGAAACATAACTGATGAGCTGGAAAACCATTTGCTTTTTTTGTTTCTATTTTTTCAGAGGGACAGCTATCATATCAGAGTCAAACTGCAACTTCTTTCTGAGGGAATGGCAGTAAAGACGAGGGTATGTTTTGGCAAGCAGATAGTGGGATGTCCCAGTGGGGCCCCTTCTCTGGTTCCATCCATCAGTTTTGTCTTTTCTCTCCTCCAAAAGGTCCTACCACATCACCCTCCCAGTACATGTGAGACTGAAGCCCTGCTGCTTAGGTCTCTTCTGATTGGGCAGCAAGCCCGTTGGCATCCCCCTCGGCACCCTGTGTGGGTGGATTGTCCCAGTGGTGCCCGCTAAGACAAGGCCTCTGTTGTGGTGGGTGAGGGAGGCGTGAAAAATTCACTGGACCCTTCACACGGCTCTCAAGCCCTGTCTGTGGCCCCTGTGCTTAAAGCAGTGATTTGGCTGCAGCGGAGTTTAACCATTAAGATAGATGAGGACAGCAAAGGTTGAGGTCTTTCTCAAACAAGTCAAGCTGTTTTTGTTGCGGTTATTATGTCACACGACACTTTTCCCCCCTCGATTGCTGATCTGTGGCAAAAATCATGTCTGCGTTGCATTTAAGGATGCACTCATCAAGATTTACTCTCTCTCCTACAATTTCAACTCTCTAAAATGTCACAGCACCAAACCTCTTCTCACTGTTGTTCACTCCTCTCCTTACCTCCCAGCCTTCGATGTGGGACTGCAGCTGTTCCAGGGCCTCCAGTTTCTCCATCTGCCTTTTAGTCTCATTGATGTTGGAGCAGACGGCCTTCATGGCCTGCAGAGCCTCCTCCACCGCTGGATAATCTGCATGCTTCTTGGGAGTCCTCTTTAACAGCTCCTAAGAAAGAGGAAGATGGAGGTTTTGAAAATAAGAGACGCTGGTCTCATCACAGACCTCTTTCTGATTATTATTATTTGATACCAGGGTCATTATGTTATTGTAGCAGGTGCACAGTACCTTCAGCAGCAGGGGGTACTTGCAAATCCTCTGAATGGGAGTGAGGAGGTAGCCCTCCAGGGGAATATCTGTGCTTTTCTTCCCTCCAAGCAGCATACAGTGCTTAAGAAGAAAGAAAAATAAAGATTATTATTACCTCCCCCACCAAACAAAAATACACGTTAATGCACATTGTTGTATAAATGTTTATGTGTCTAAACATCAAGTTTAAAAATCTTGTTTGTAAAGCAAAAACAAAATATGCTTCTCTTTATTTTTTCTATTTTAAACTTATGTTTTGGTTTTTGGGGGAGTGGTTTTGTGCAGAGTTAAACATCCCTCTTGTTTTGCTTCACTCAGAGGAAAGTAAGGTTGAAATGTTGCTACATTTCTCCTGCCTCACTAGTGGAAACGCCCTCAAAAACATCCACTCTTTTCAACAAAGATCACTTTGAAACCTCCATAACGTCACCTCATTCCACAGAATATTTGGGCTTTAAAAAAAAGACCCCCTAAGCAGCTGAATATAGGTGTTTTTTTAAGAGTAAAAAGGAAAAAAGGCGGTTACAGTTACAGTCATAGTTTCTCTATGCTTGGTATTTTTTGCTAGAGTGCATCCTGTCAGTATACTGTGAGCTTGCAGGATGGAAGGAGAGATCAAAAGCAGGCATGCCGATAAACCACTAGAGTGTTTATCAGTGGGTAGAAATGTAAGAGATCAGTTTAGAGCAATATAATCTCCTCGTAATACCCTCCTAGCGGGAGAAGTCGGTGTGGGGAGTTAGGTTTTTTCCAGTAGCATTTTTGATGGGAAAATTTGCAACTTTGGAATTCCACAAATTCCTAATGTGTTAAACACTTGCCTCTCACCACTTCTCGCCCACACCGCCGCTCCTATACAGACTTCCTCTCGCTTTCATTCCCTCTTATCTTTTGCTTACTTGTAATCTGCCTGCTTAAAAACCAGAATTCCCTCTGCTCTTCATTCTGACCTCCTTTTTGCTTTCACTTTGCTTTTCTCTAGTCTTCCCATGCAATTAGCACTTGCAGTTTCTGGGTACAATTTCAGAAGCTCCCTTGGTTGTGTGATTAAATTTTGATGGAAATAGTGTAATCCACAAAAGATTATATTATTATACTGCCTTTAAATTACCATGAAAATGATCCGTAGCAGCTAGCAACTAACAAACTGACAAATTTAGACGCAAAACTTGAATCTCTTCTAAAAATAATTTTAAAAGCATCCCATTTTTTCTACGCCGGTATCTCAAGCACATTCTTTTAAATCTCAGTGACTCCGTGTCGTTTCTGTTTTGCTGGTTGTTGCTACACCAAACGTGAGCTCATCCGACAATTTGAGATTACAAAGCAGGTCTGACAACCATACAAAAGCAGATGTTGTGCAGTGATTTTATTTTGGATTCGTTATTGTGGCGCTAGACCCAACCAATCAATTGTAGCATGACACGGCCAGGAGGAGGACGTGGGGGGCAGTGGCGTGGGGGTGGGGGGTGCAGCGCAGCACAGCAACAGTGATCCTACTTTTCCCCACTCCTGTGGGTCAGAATAAAACCATGGAAGCAAACCATCAGGCAGTGACAAACGTGGGGCTTCAGATCTCTTGGCCAATCCCAGAAAGGCTGCCAACTCTCCACAGCTGGCTGGCCCAGGATCTGCACATGATTTCAGTGGTTGGACCCCAGCTCAAAGCCCCCCCCCCCCCCCCCCCCCCCCCCTCTATAA
>VUQG01014692.1:73004-94988 GCA_015106755.1 Etia nguti
CCCCCCCAAAAAGCCCCCCCCCCCCCCCTTCTCCCATTCTAAAGTTGATTGTCATGGGCAAAAAGGTTTGAGTGTTAAAACACGGAAACAGCTGGCAGTGGAAACACTACGAGAGCAACAATGCATAAAAGTGACCTTGATGCTGGTCGCATCCTGTCCGCGCAGGAAGAAACATTTGACCTCGTTTCGGTTTCTGCCCTTTATTCAAGTGTTAACATGGAAGTGGAGGTGATATGAATGAAGGGGGAAATAAAGGAGGCGGATGATGAAGAAATAAGCAAGATGAGGCTCTCGGGAGGAAAGAAATGTAGGGCAACGGAAGAAGGCAGGGAAATATACCAGCAAGAAAATAGGATGTATTATGGGACCAAAAAAAGGATGCATGAAACTCATGAGGCATACAATAATGGAAACGTTTTTTGGAAGATTTTTTTTTATTATTATTAATAATTATGAGGAGAGAGGTTAGAGTCATAACGAGAAAGGGAAGGAAGGCAATTAAATTTTAGAAGCTAGGCAGATTTGATGACTCGAGGAGTGTGCAAGGACAGGACAAGTCAGAGGAGAGGAGCTCTGGTGTCTTACCAGTAGGAAGGTCCTTATGTGGGGGATCTTGTTCAGCTCCATGAGAAGCCTCAAAGCCTTTTCATGGTTACTGCAGTACTCGCCGTATACTGAGAAACTCTCCCTCTGCAAAAAAAAAAGTTAAAAAAACAGGTTCAGGGTTGTATCCCAGGGACATTGTAGCCAATCTGACTAACTAGTGTACACATGATCCATCTACCAAGACAAGGACATTTGACAACTGAGAGCAGAAACTGGGGAGGAGCCTTCAGATGATGCTGTAGTAATAACACGTCAACATACTGTTTATATCATATCAGTGACTGAAGCTACACAACAAGGAGATTTAGCAGAGCATTTCCCCCTCACTGCTCTTTTCTCCAGGCTTTCAAACAGGGCTAGTAGTTAAGCAGACCACATCGCCGAGGGCGCGCAGCTCAGCTGCTCTCAGGTCAGTACATCATCGAGTCATGCTGAGAACTCACAGAAAGCAGCATGAGGTTTTGCTGTGATAGAACCAATCAGTTTAATAGCACGTGCACACACGGAGCACAACACACTTTAGAACCACTTCTTTTTTCTGTTGTAATGTAAATATTGGAGCTAATGGCGTGTGTCTCTGCAGCTATAAGGGCCGTCATTATTCTATTTGTTATGCTTTGTGCCGTTACCCTGATGAAAAGTGAAGAGTAAGAGTAAACAATGCATATAAAAAATGTTTAATTCTTATTATTATTGCCAGGAGAATGACGATTTGAGAGTAGACAAACTGGTAAATAGAGGTAAACAAACGCAGACTGGAAATATTGTCTTGTGAGACGACTTACATTAAATGTAGGTGGTTTGTAATTAAGTGAACATGACATGAATCGCAAACAGACCAAAAGACTTCTGCAGAAATACTTTCATAACTATTTCAATCGTGAAGCAAAGGCATTCATCGACATCCTTTGTCACACTTCTCTTTTCAAAAGTAGCATGCGTCATAGAGGAAATTAATAAATAAACTACATACAAGAAATAACACTTCCTCTTTTTTTTAAAGATTATAGCATCACACTGCGACAAGGCAAACACGCACCCTAATGCAGAAGCTTCTGTCGGGCTGCCATGTTCTTTTCTTTACAATATGTAATTTAACACTTGGGCCGGTGGATACAAAGTGTCCCATGAACTGCATTATTTATGCAACACACTGTAGACAGCAGCATACACACCGCATCACAGCTGAACTTACACCCTGTAGCTTATTAACACCTCTCATGTATTCTTGGGAGTGCTGTAGTAATTGGGATGTGAAACTTTGTGCACGGTGGGGCCTGATGTTGAGGTCTAGTAAGTGAAACCGTCACTTGAAGCAGCCTTGTAAGTGAAATCCAAAAGTGCAGGTGTGTGGACACCACTTTCAGCCTTAACTGACGTGCAACTGCCTGAAGGTGTTCGCATTCACATCTGGCCTGGCTACAATGCTGCGAAAGAATAAACAATACTCAGTCACTGATGGGACCTTTCAGATAACAAAGGCCTGCCAAACCAACTTCCTGTAGATGCGGATGTGCAAAATAATCATGCACGTGGTTTTGCTCCCACACACATACACAGCTCGCTGCTCAGTGTGCATGTGTCTGTTTTCACCCCCCCACCCCGCAAAAAAAACCCCACCGGTGGTGACAGCACCTGCCAAACAAAGCTAAGAGCTCTTTTTATAGAACCCCTCTCTACTCCATCTTATTCTCTTTGACCAGGAGGAGCTGAAACTCTTTTGTAGATGTTTACCGCAAGTAGGCTGCACAGTGTAAACGGTGGGGATCTTTTAACCACACAGGGAGGACCACAAACACACCCAAAGCCACTTTTGGCAGGGGAGCACTGCACCACCGGGAGCAGCAGCTGGGTCGGCATATGGCGTGAAACCCCAGATTCTGTCAAACTGACTTAATACAGCACGCAGCTCGAGAAATCCTTTTGGTGTGCTTGTTCGCACATACTGTATTTAACAGTGGCACAATAACAAGGCCTATTACTATTGCTACTAGCTCTACTACACATGCCAAGAGTTCTAATCATGACAGGATAGAATTAAAATCAACTGGGTTGTACCAAAAGCCCACAGGGACAGCAATGCCCCCGTGGTTAATTAACTGAATTAACACATTACTGACACAGAATAACAATAATGATAAACACGCACACACCACAGAGCAGTGACTGAATATACTCCTTCTGTTTTTGACCTTTTTAATGTTTTTTTCTTTAGTTACTCAGATATCTCGATGTATTCTAGATTGCTGTCAAGCAGTGATCAGAGTATCGTACAGTCATTGCATCTTGTGGATAACGTATGGTTATAGCTTCCTGAGCTGCTCTGGGATGTCCACTGGCATCCACTGGCTGTGGCATTAAAACAGTATCAAAGTCTGAACTAACATCATAATAAGACTATAAGACTGTACTTGCACTATGCCCATTTGCTTCCATTTGCTCCCCCCCCCCCTCAACTACACTGTCAAATCTGAGCATATGAGCATCGTCCCTCCCGTCTTCACTCTCACATGAATTTCTTCACAATGTGACGGTTTTTGATGAAACAAAATCAAATCGGCTTGCACAGCACAATGGGAGTTTGTGATTCTATTTGCTTTGTGGCTTACTTTTTGGCACATCTCGCTTGCCTTGTAGATTTATCAGTTATCTGATACACTGATTTTCTGTCAGGCTGTGCGGAAGCAGCCAACAATGACAACGCTTTCATGTTCCGTGCTTGGGCATTAAGTCCAACAAGATCAACTGGACTGTTCCTTAGCTCACTTTTTCAAACAGCCCAAAACAGTCAAACAAACTGGATTTTGGGGATTAAACATGTTGTGTGAGTACACCCTAAAACTAACTCAGCATTGTTAAAAATGTCTTACAATGTTTTGTTCTCCAAAAATATACTTACTTCATGATATGCTTCATAAATCAGTCGATTGAAATGTGAACAGCATAAAATTCGAAGAATTTAAACATAGGAAAAGTAGCAGCATGACCCTAACCACCCAACTTAAAACATCCAAAGGCTTTCCTTCAATATACCTGTAAGACGGGCAGAATATGAATTCTGCTGGTCTGCTGCCAGCTAAAGAATATAGAAAAACACATGAAGAGAATAATTAGAAATCTGAAGGTAGTGTTAGGGAAACCATGGTATACCAGTTTGCAGTAAATGACTATTTCTGCTCTCATTGCTATGTACAATTAATCCCTTCTGCATGCCTTTGTGCAGCTCCAACTATGTTTCTAACTGAGGCCAACTCTCAGGTATTTCCTTTCCTCAGATGACAACAACATATTCGATTCAGGTACCTGTAAAGTAGCTTATAAGCCTAAACCGGCGCCAAAATGTGACGCTTTAATTTCTACTCCAAAAGACTGAAAAACATCACTTGTGCCCAGAATAGCTCAAAGATTTTGGGTGTTCCTTTGATAAACATAAGTCTTTATTTCAATCCTTCATCCCTGGAATGTTATTCCGGAGACTAAATGAGAGAGTAGCATCACACACACTGAGGAATCACATTGAGTTACAGCAGAATGGGTGTAGTTCAGCGAGGTCAGAGCATGCATAATGACATGACTGTTGCTTCTTGCACAGCGCTCGCATATACATTCCCTGAAATAGAGCAAATATTGACATCTCTGATTTCTCCTCTGACATGAGTCACTTTTTCACCTCTGCACAGTTTAAATAATTCCCAGAATACCGTGATCTTTAAACAAGGGATTAACAACTCTGCGTGTGTGTGTGTGTGTCTGCGTGTGTGTGTGTGTGTGTCTGCGTGTGTGTGTGTGTCTTTGGTCAAAAGAGGAAAGAGACTCATTCATGTTAGCCTCTAGTTAGTAAGATAAATGATAGTTGGTCAGAACGGCACAATGTTTTATTTCATTCACAATTTTATGACATCAGTGTTTTGGTCATTTAATTCGACATCAAAGACTATTCTTATTCTTTCTTTTAAAGCCATCCAAACCATCTTGGCAACATCTGACTTCGAAAAGCAATGAATCTTCCCGTTTTTCATCCCTAGCTGTGAGTGGCAGACCTCCTTGTGGAACAATGCGGGGGGGTTAATAAAATCCCAGTCATGGTGTTGACCTCTGATCGAGGTCAAGGGCCACGGCTGGAGGGTGCCAGACGGGGCCAGCCGATTGGCTGAGAGGTGTGAGCGCTGAAGGAGACAAAGGTCGTGGCTTGGTGAGGGAGGTGTAATGGATATGCAGCAGGAAAAGGTGGAGTGTGGGTGACTCAATGCTTCAAGAGAAACGCACACACAAAGAGAGTGGCACATATTATCACGCACAAATACACGCAGACAGATAAAATAAAGACGAACAGGAACAACAGCAAGAAAGCATTAGTAAGGCATTAGTAACTCAGCACTCCTCAGTATGTCATTTATAAATACAGATATCCATCAGTTATTGTTACACCATGTACAGATATCACTGCGATATATGGTGCAACTATGTACAGCTACTAGTTCATTGACAGTAATAATCATAATCACAGTCATAATAACATCTCTATTTATAAGCGGCATACTTAGTATTAGTAATGCTGTATAAATGATGAATAAAGCACTTGCTAATACCTTAATAATGCTCAAAACATATTTTGCTTTGGGGCAAATCTTTGTTTTTCTCTTTAAATCAAGTAATGTTTTGGCTTTAGTCTTTGTGGATCAAGAATAAACATGGAACTATACTTCTTTGAAGCAAACATTCTCTGGTTTTCAATATGTGCATTTTCTACCTATTCATACCTCTTTCATTGTATTTGTATAATATATAATGTTATAATCTTATACTATAAATGAGCAGAACAGGTAGCAGTTTCAAAATGTGAGTTCCCCCCCCCACTATTTATAGATTAACTGCCTAATCTCTTCATTGAACAGGAATTATCCAGTCGCCTCCACCAACTAGTATAGTTGCAGCTCCCATCTGTCCAAATCTTTACAGACAATTAGCACAACTTCCAGATGGGCAAAAATTCCCTTTACAATCAAATATGAAATATGGTTACAGTCCTCCCTGTGTTGAAAATGTCCAGAAAAGTGTTACCGCAAAACATCATGATGTCCCGGCAAAGCTGACCTTTCCTATCCTTAACTCAGAGGGGGCTAAAAAAAAAAAGTCCCTGCATATACATCAGTCTGACCATGGAGAACTGAAAAAAGAACACGTTAAGCTCCTTTAATCAATTTCCCACACTCACGCGCCGTCTGACAAACCAAATGACTGTCACAGCTCGCACATGTGTGAAAACACATTCTGATAAGCCAATTCAGCAGCTTCCTACAGAATGATTAAATGTCATCCACACTACAAGCAGGTGGCAGATAAAATGCAACTGATTATAATTCATTATTATCAGGTTGTGGTAAAACTCAGTGGAAAGCCTTCAGTTGATCCAAAATGCTGCATTGAGAGTACTGACAGGGACTACAAGGAGAGAGCATATTTCTCCAATATTGGCGTCTCTTCATTGGCTCCCTGTTAAATCCAGAATCAAATTCCCCCTTAAGGAATATTGAATAATCAGATCTCAAAGACCTCAGAGTACCCCAATCACCCCAATAGAGCACTTTGCGTTGAACTTTGAACTGAACTGATTGCGAGATAATTTCACCAAAAACAGTTGTTGTGTTTCGTTTGTGTTGTATGGACAGAGATTGGAGTTTAAGTCTCAATACAGTTATCAGCCACAAAATCTGCTGTGAAGGCAGGATTTCCTAATTGTCGGGTTTACCCTTTGGAAAGTCACCAAATACTGGCTGCAGCTGGATTTTTGCAACTGGATGGAAAAACTGTCACTCTGCTTCTGGCGATACTGTCCTGTAGGTTGGTGGAGCAGAGTCCTGACAGAATACCTAGGTGACGTATTTAGTGCCTCAGTGAAAGTAAAGTCAAGATTGTTTGTGTCTCTCTTATAAACTGAGACCCAGAGAAGAAGCCTGAGATTGAGTGCTACCAGCAGAAGCATTGTCCCCTCTCTGAGTGACACACCATCTCTTCCTCCCCAGACACAGACCCTTCTTTGTTTGTTTCCTCAGGCCAAACGAGTTCAAACTGAGTGGAGCGGGGCGGGTGGGGTGCAGGATAGTGTACTGGGATTGCAGAGTTGAGAAGAATATGGAGGGATGAATTCGCAAAAAGTAGGAGATGTTAGCAAAGACTGATGAAGAGAAACTGAAGGAAGACAGACTGTTTTTGCCTGACAGGATGGAGGTCAGTTCTGTGAAGGCGGAAAACGCAAGGAGGTGGGTGGGGGTAGTGAATGTCTATTGGTGAATAGGGAGTCCAGGACATGGGAGGGGTGTTTTCATGTGAGAAAGAGAGAATTAAAGGGTATTTCCACAGAAGGCTTTGCACGCTTTCCCTGCATCTGTGGTTACGGGCAGTCCATGAAAAGAGCTTGTGTGTGTGTGTGTGTGTGTGTGTGTGCATGGAAGAGGCATTCAGGCATCCAGCTTCTCCTACATGCATGCCCACGAGCTTGTGCCTGTAACAGTGTGCAGTTTTATGAGAATCGTTTTGTGTGTCCTGCACTTACAAACTGGAGGAACACATGTCCCAGTGCATGGTGAGGCTGAGGTTCAGGCAACAGGCTGCACTCCACTGCAGACAACACCTGTTGGTGCAGCTTAAGGATGTCCTCGATATTTGAAAACAGAATCTATAAAACAAGAGGATGATGTAAAGGGAGGGGATAAAGAGGAAAGATGCGAAGAAGGGAAGGAAAAGAGCAAGGAGGTGACCACAGAGGAGCGCAGAGATGAGAGAAAAGTAAAGACATTAGTGACCGAATAGCACTTTCACATTGAAGATTTCTGACACTTTGATATTTGCAATAAAAAGCTGCCCATACCTTGACATGTTCAGGTGAGAGACACTGTTGGTCGTCCGGAGTTTGTCTGATTCTGTGCAGAAATGCCTGAGGAAACGAACACAAAACAGGTTTAAAACCAGTGCGCCACCCTTTACTGTCAATAAGGCAGATGGCTAAAGCATGTTCATCAGCCATGTCAAAATCATTTTACATCATTGATCTTAAGTGGGTCGGACCAGGGAAACTATAAAAAAAAAATGTTCTTTACTAAGAAAAACTAAGAAAAGTTCTTTATCAACAGGAAAAGTTGCAAAACTTAACATAAACACTTAAAAAATTTTGGCCTCCTTTACATTTTCCAAAGCTGTCCAGTTCAACAGCCTACACTCTTTGCCAGACAGATTCTGGCCCCCTGGCCTTATGTTTGATACCTCGAATGTACATCTCTGAATATATAGAAAAATGGAAAAGAATATCTGGAAATCGTTAGTCTCTCTAGATTTTGTCTCTTTAGGTTTTGGTAATCATGCACCATCACTTGTGCATGCAAAAAGTGGTCTGGAAGTGGAAGTCCAGCTTCTCTCTTGGGACCGTTTTAAATTTAGGATATAGGTGATCTTTGCTTTGAGGAAACAGATACAGTGCAGACAGATTCATTGCATGAACATAACCACACGAGCCTTTGAACAGAAAACCACATATACTCTTAACTGCTTCATAAAAATGTCTTTTCGGGTACCAAACAGACATTTTGGGGCTGTTTCACTGTCCCTTGGGTCTAATAAGACAAGACGTGTTTTCCTTTTACACTTAAAGCCTCACTGTATGGCTCCTAAAGCGCCTGAGCATTCAACTGTAAGACATCCTCCAAAATGAACTGCTTCACTGTTGCTGTGTCTACATACAGCACTTCACCAACATGGCTCATAATAAGGCTCGTGTCAAGTTGAGCTTTGCTTGTGTGTGCAGCTCAGTTTTTGTGTGTGTTAGTGCCTGCCAATCAGATCCTGACTTGGGGGAAAAAAGAAAAAAAATGGTGAATAGAAGGGAAGTGAATCTGCAAACAGTTTCTTTTATTCTCTCTTCCCCATTTCTCTGTCTATTGCCCTGTGTCTGACAGGCTTAACCTGCCTCAGTCTGACTGTCCTTCAGACGCCAATACTGATATCCCTTTCTTTTCAGAAAGGGATATCAGAAAGGAGATATGCATCCCCGAACCGACGAATAAACTCTACCCCTGAAGCCTACTTCATCAATCCGGCTCCTGCTGTTGTGTCTGCCTGCATTTCAGCTCCTCAGATCTAGAAATTGATAGCTTTCCATGTGAATCAAGGGCGTTACAAAGAAGTCCTGGGTTAAGTGAGATTACTGCTCTAAACAAGAAGCCTTCGCCTAATACTTTTAGTACAATTGTGACAAATGACACCATGATCCCTATGCATGCCAACAATGTCATGTTAAAAGGTGCCGCTTGTAAGTGTTTGCTTTATGGTTCAAGTTTTGAGATCCTGTGTCAACCCAAACACGAGCACAATGGATCAATAAATAATGCATGATTCTAGTGAAAAGGGTTATAGGACATTATCACTAACAGTGCCAAATGCCAATGCAATAAAAGTTTCATTGCAGGTTGCAAAGCAATACTTTCTTCCAACCAAAGTTATGGTTAAAGAAAGACAGCAAACACAGATAAAGAGAGGAGGAAAACACTGCATCTTTGGTTTTGCAGGGATTAAACTGAGGCTTGGTTGCTAAATGCATTTTAGCTCATCTGGCATAGAATTATATACCACTTGGCTTTAATATCACCCTACTTAGCAAAATATGTCTACGTTCTAAATGCATAATCAAGGGGAAAAAAGATTGTAGCTACACCAAAATATGGACTAAAGACACAAAATTTTGCCTATATAGTAAAACAAAAAAAAGCTCTAATAATCTGACCATCAGACACCGAGTATCGGGCTGCTTTTGATGCTCAGTACTCAAAATGCATTAAACATTCAGCATTAGGTGCAATCCGACGCTAGAGTTGTCAGGTTGAACATGCTCCACTAAAGAAAATAGTCCCTATGAAACCTAATGACACCTTTGTAACACAAACTGCCTAAATAACTACATATGGTTAGAGCTAAGTAACAGGATCAGTTTTTATAATTTAGGTGAATTGCGTCATTTATAGAAAACCCTTTTCACCCTCCCTGCAGTCCCACATAGCACCAGTTACAGAAAGTCACTTCCCATAATTAAAGACTGACACTTCTAATCAGACGTTCGCTCTAAAGACAGAACCCAGCCAACCAAGCAGTCAGGCAGCAATTTTATAATTTCCTCTGCCTTTTTTTCTCTGTTTCTGCCTCTCTTTACTAGCTTTTGCGCAAGTCGTACCAAAAAAAGAAAGCACGGCTCCTCGGCAGTGAGCTGTGACCTCGCTAATTAAGACCAGTATTAAATGGAAGCAGTAGTTGTCATGTTCTTGACTGTTTTTTTGTTTTGTTTTTTTGGGAGAGAGCTGATTGTGCTTGAGGCATACACTAATTAAATCTCCCATATGGCAGCTTGTACCGTGTCCACACTGTAGGAGTCACTCAAGTGAGAGATTGCTCCCCAGCAGAGGATACGAGACAGGCAGGAAACAGAGCTTTTCCTCAGTCGCTTTCAGACAGGGTTAGCGCTGAGTGAGGGTGTGGCGGGTGAAGAAAAGAGCCAAGGAGGCAAAGGGTGAAAACAGAACAAACAACAACGAGCAAGGGGACAATGGTGGAGCAGACGGTGAGGTGTAAAGTATCTTTTATTCATTTATTCCTCTGTGACAGATACCGTCCAGGCAGGAATCACTCCTTTAACAAAATGTGCCACACAGATGTGGTGAGACAGGAATCAGCAGGGAGGATGGTAGGAAGAAGGAACAAAGAATTCCTTTCAGTCAAAGTCTGACCCCAACAAGGACAGTCTCACCCGGAGTTGTATTGGCTGTCTTCATTGTTCCATCACAAAGCAGACAGGTTTATTTGGAGAGAAAATTGGCTCTCTCCATCCACCATCATGACTAAGACAGGCTACAGAGAAGCCAGAATACAGGACAGTGCAGAGCATAAACTGAGCATGCACCCCAAGCATTTCCAAGTTTACTCAAACTGAGACTTTTACGCACTTTGTACAGTAATATTTTTGAAAGCGTGATTGAAATCAGAAACAGGAAATTGCCCCAGAGGAAGATATTATGGGTGTAATTGGAAATGTGTCGACATCTGATGGACAGCAGTTCATTGTGCACAAACAGCCAAGTATGATAATTGGACAAACCGCAGTCTGGGCAGATTTTCATATTTGGCTATTTATTGGGCCTTTCCACTAATGACCACCAGAGACTGTAACTTCCTGCCAGTCACACTCAGGCAGAAGTTAGAGATACTCTGACATCATATGTTTCAACTTCCTCTGCAATCGAAATAACTTTATATATGACAAGTTATGAATGTTATTGGCTTTGTCACTGTGAAAGATCCAATATTTCTCTTTCTATTGTGCTCCCGTAAAATAAGCAGATGTGACTACACTTTTAGAAGACCCTCAGCATACTACAAGTCATGCACGATTTGCATAGACAGGACAATATCTCAGAGCATTACGCACATGCACACAAACTGGAAATAAGATACGGATATTGACGAGACCCGCTCTTTCCACAGCACCCAGTTAAGCCAGTTGTTTACGAACACTGTAATTCTACTCTACACCACTGCGTGCAGTTGTTGTGCTCATTACTACTTAATTACCACACTCGGAGACGGCAAGATGCGTCTGATGGTCCTTGTTTACTTTCATATCGCCATCTCCATCTCAGGTGACCTTATCTGTCTCTTCTCTGACATCAGCACGTCATCGTCAGCAAGGTGAGGCATGTGTGTGTCTGTGTAATCATGTTTAGTGGAGGATCAGACATTGATGAATAATATTTGCTTGACTGATGAACAACAACAACAACCCTGCCTGCACCGGCTCGGGCTGACAAGTCTGTCTTTTTTTCAGATGTCTGAAATCTGAGTCAGTTCACTATGAATTTGATGGAGATGGAAAAGGGCATGACGGTGTTTCAAAAGCTCACCAACAAATCAAAAACAGTAGGGGGATGAAAAGAGGGAGTGCGGTGTAGCCTTTCCCCCACTGATTTTCCTGTGTAGATCGCATTAGATGGCGCACCTAGTTACCCTTCAATACCCAAAAATAGCAATGATATCAATCAGTGTGTTAATAATAGTTGGTCATATGGGACACAGACTCAGTTTTGTGATACGTCTGGACTCATAACAATGAGTCAAACTGGCTCGGAAGAGGGCTCAGCTGCAGCACAGAGCACAGCGAGGATATTGCACATGATGCCACAGGGGTGAGTGGCAGTAAGGGAAAGCTGCTCATGATGCAATCCCACAGGAGACAAGTAACACAACCAGAAGCTCCTTGGCAAACCACAAAGTAGCTGCCAAGCACACTGATGCAGAATTGTACCCACTGACATTTTATTATGATATATACACTGGAAACTCCAACATCCTCCATACAGGAAGTAGTTGAAAGTCATACTAAAAGTGTATCGTCATACTGTGAACACGTTTTGGGGTTTTTTGTTTATTTTTTTAACATATATATATATATATATATAAAATTCTTGGCAGTTAGATATTTAAAAATCCACACTGCAGTTATGCAAGATTTGCAGCGCCTTTCATTATTTTGCTCAAGCTTTCTTTTCTATTGCTCAATCATTATTAAAAACTCTTTTTGTTTTGTTTTTTCTCCCTATTGGCCCTCAAAAGCCCACAACACTTCTGAAAGTACTTAGAGAAACTCGCTGGGGTTGAAACTCACAATGATGAGAGCAATACGCAGGAAAAGTCACCTATTATTAAAATTTCTTAGCTGTGACTCTACAGGGATAGAAAAGACCCGCTGTAGTTCAAGCATGACAGTTATGTTTATTACTTTGGAATTTAAATAGTGAGAGTCAAACTAAAGCTATTTTAATTAGCTGTACAATGAGAGAAACCAAATACAGTCGTGTGATAAAGTTTTCGCATTGCTCTTCGCAACTTTGTGAAAAGCCTAAGTACATCCTTACTGCTTTCATAGGAAGTAAGAGAGTATGTAGCTGCCAGGTGCTGCTAATCAAACACACTTCTTTCAGGTATGTGTTAACACAATACCACAATGTGGTAGAAGTGGACATCCCAACAAATTCACCTCAAGGTCAGACTGTGTACTGCTCAGAGAAATCGCAAAAAAACAAAAACAAGAGCTACATCTGAGACTCTACAGGCCTCAGTTAGCACATTAAATGTGAAAGTTAATGACAGCACAATTAGAAGACAGCTAAACAAGTATGACTTGCTTGGAGAAAGCCTGGCAACATGGCAACATGGTTCAGGTTTACAAAGAAACAAACAAATCACAAAACTTCTGGAACAATGTCCTTTGGACAAATGAGACCAAAGTGGACATGTTAAGACATAATGCACAGCAATGAAATCCAAACAAAGCATATCAACCGTTGAGCACGGTGGTGGAGGGGAGAGGATTTTGCAGCCACAGGACATGAGCACATTGCAGTTGACCATATGAAAGTCAAAGCCTCAAGAAGTCACCTGACTGAAATTGTTTGGCAGGACCCTATGAGAGCGGTGTATTAATTAATGCCCTCAAACCTCAATCAAGTGAAGCAATGTTTTACAGAAAAGTAGGACAAAAGTCCTGCAGATTGCTTGTTATTGCAAACCAGCCTTTTGTTAGCATTTTCCCAACCCCACACCCACTCCTCTGAATTCACTTATAACGTATCTGGTGTACAAGACTATTTACAAGATTTTCAGTAAAATGCTGTGTGTGAAACCTCTTGTCACTCAGAAAATTGCCCTCATGTCCACTGAAAATATGAAAATTAGTGTGCAAGTTAGTGCAAATTTAAAAACACTACTAGACAAAGCAGTAGTGTGGGTACTTTAGTGTGGATGACCGTGATGGCACTGGAAAGTGCGGCTTCATAGTGACTGTCTATATCGCTCCAATATCACAAAAAGAAATATGATGGTGCCAGACAGTTCATGTGCAGTTCATGGATAGGCAGGCATCACTTTCTCCCCCAAATTGCATGAATGCTGTCAAATATGCCACTTGTTCAAGCAGCATGTGAGCAGGTTGAAGTAAGTTTGGAGGATCCCACCAAGCTGAGTCACTCGTTTTTTTTCAGTTTTTTTGTTTATTGGAAAAAACCGTGTGTGCAAGAAAAACTGAAGACAAGTTGAAAAATCCCAAACTGCAACAGAAGAAGTGCACACGCTCTGCGCGACTGTGTGACATGCAAACAGGAAGTGAAAACAGAGCAATGGCACAGAACAAAGGCCAGTGCTTTTCTTTTTCCTTTTTTTGACACTCAAAATCGACGACAAGAATTTAGTTTTCTTCTCGAGAAAATAGGCAGCTCGAGTTAGCCGAGAAAGGAAAACAAACAAGTCGGCAGAATGAAGCAACTCCTCTCGAGACAAAAGCAGCAGATGTCATTTCTGGACAGGAAGTGTGGCTTTTGCAAAAAGGAAGTATACGACATGTTTTTAGGGCCACTAACTCAGCTGTGTTCTAAGTAAAGTCTGACGGCTTTGTGCTAGCGTGCAACCAAGCTGTAACAAACAAATAAATCCCACCGTGCTCTCAAGACTAAGGAATTGCTGATTTTTTTAATTTAATTTTTTTTTTTTTTTAGCTGTGCCGCAAAGGCGAATGGAAGTTAATGTTACTTATTGGTGTGAATAAAAATGAATGGACTGAAGTGGAAAACTATAAGCTTTAGATTATTTTCATTTTTAACCGACACCCACTGCAGAAGCTTCAGGTTTACAGATTGTCATCGCCTTAAACCCAAAATAGTGCAATCATACCAAACGGTTATGTCTCTTGTCATCCGAGGCATAAGGCGGCATTTATTATGAATGACAGCCAAAGTGTCATTGTGGGTTTGGTTGGGCGGTGGATATTGCTAGATGCTGAGGTTTATCAGAGCGAAGAAGGGCCAGACAGTAAGGTGTGAAGATGCAGATGGACCATATGTTGGTGAAGGCTATGTTTTCGCTCCAGTGGACAGTTAGTAAGATGCCTGCTGCCTTCACGTCTGCTTTGTCTGCTTCTGAACGCAGCTTTCTACCTGCTGCTAAAGCAAACTACGAAACATGACTCATCTCCAATTTGTCTTTTTTTAGGTGAAAGCCTTCTTTTTGGCAAAGAATCCTACATATCAAAAAAACTAATAAAACATGCCACTGATTTTAAAAAAAAAGCTAAAATGTTTTATCTACCCTTTCATAGTAACACTACAATTTCTTTGCACAAGTCATGAATCGATGAATCGATGAATGTATGAAACCAACATGAAAATATTAAGAGAAGGAATGTAACAACTGCCAAACTAGGTCATGTTGCAACACGGGAGGCGACCACGCATACAGAGTCGAAGTTAGCGGAGCAGCAGCCGCGAGCACAGGATGTTAAGGGTCACTCACAGTCTGTGGCTGAGGTTGTTTTTAAGCTTGACACTTAGCATAAGCCAATGCTATGTGTAATAACCAAGGACCAATAGAACGGTGAACTTGTGTGTGTAGATAGGATCTCAGCTGCCATATTAGAAGCTGAGGTGAAAGTTTATACAGAAAACAAAAGAAAAGCAAAGCACTGTAAGTCAAATGAATATTCATCAAGGCTGGATAAATAATTGGATAAATAATTTAGGTCGTTTTCGGTAGTTAAAGGAAACCCAGTGAACATACATACTTAACTTGGACCTGTTGGACAATGACATTAATGCTTTAACAGGTTTCAGAATAAACAGAAATATGTGTGACAAGTGACAAGGGATATTAGCATTTGTTTTGCTGCAGCCACCATGTATGCATCCCATTTCTCACAACAGCAAGTGCAAATATGAATGTAATGTATAGGAAATCAATAACAACGTGGTATAATGGTTACATAATGTACATGTCAAATGTTTCCTTAGCCATTTGTCAGGATTAAATCCTTTCAAGGAGCAGAGTTTAGAGTGTGTTAGACTTGCTATTAGAAATCCAATCAGACTGTGCTGTCCTAAGCACATTGTTGCTTTACTGTAAATATCAAACTTGATTATCTTCTTTGAGAGTACATTTTTTTTCCTAAATTCTTTCCATTATGAGAGGGCCAACGGTGTTAATGGGAACAGAACTGGGGCATTTTCTCTTCCTACCCACGGCTACATCAGCATTCAGCAACAATGCTGGGCCATCTCACTCAATTCAGATATCTCACAAGAGACCCCGTATATCAAGAACAAGCTCAAACACTTGTCAAGGTTTTTCTAGCAGGCCCTCAGAGTCCCTTTTCAATTCGCTGTGGTTCCCACACCTACTGAAGCAAACCTCAAACAGAACCACAGATCCACAGATTCAGGCGTTTTCTAAGCGAGTCCTCAGGTCACCAGCCTCAAGCACTCTAGCCCTTCTCATCCAAGAGAAAACAACAACAAGCTTAAAACAATGCACCCATTAAGGATCTCTCTTTTTTGGAAAGAGGATTGGGGTGGCTAGCCACAAAGGGAGACAGGGCATTTTGGAGAGGGAATGGGGCCATTTAGGGGTCGACATGGCATGAAATTGAATAAATAAATGAAGAAATCCCCTCTTTGTGGCCTGAGTGCAGCAGAGCCAGAGAATGGCCCGTGGCGTTGCCATAATGAGGGACCGCAGCAAACCTTAGCAGAATTCTTTCTCTCTCAGGCCGTAATTCACATCTTTCCCCAACCCTCCAAAAACTCCCTCAGCTCCCCTTCACCCACCAACCCTTGCTGTCTTCCAAGAGAAAGCCTTTTTGGCAGCACCAATCACCAAAACACAAAGTCTTCTTTGAGCCTCGTCCAGTTTTTTTTTTCCCCCTCCCCATCTCGCTCACTTCCGCTTTGAAGGACTTTAAACTTCAGGGTTCTTTGAGCTGTTCACATGGGCGGAAACTAAACACGACAGGGGGATGACACAGTGCCTCCGCGACAGAGGAGAGGCAGAAAGCGCTGGACCGAAGACTTCCTGTTTAAGACTGGGTACTCATCACAACTATGCATATTCATCGTGTGTCATCCATTCATTAGTAAAGCAGACCACATATTTTGGACACCTCAGATGACAAATTGTTGAGACTGTCTCACTAAGCATGTTAGGCCTTCAAAACTATACTTTCAAAAGGTTCCACAGTTGCTAGAATTTTACAATTTAAATTTCTGAGCTTGCCGACATTTCTCTCCAGTATTGCACAAAGTTGCTTTGCACATTTTGTCCTACAAGCTGCTCCTGACTACAAAAGAGAAAACTTCCAGGAGGAGATTTGTGGTCCTAATAATCAGTCATAAATAATACCAGCAAATCCACAGATATAGTTTTCTATCCCGGGTAGTATTCTTCTCCTGGGTAGGAGTCTCCATTGAGTCACAACATTATATTTTCTTGACAGTGGATGTGTCAGAAGTACAGGAAGAATTTATTTTTCATTGTACACAAAGATGAATGATAAAGTTTTAGCAACTATTTTATTTTATTTTTTGTCATTAGTTTTCCACATAGTTCTATTTTAGCTTTAGTCACCAGGTGGCTACACTGGATTCTGACTCATTTTGTATTCGTTTTATGTATTTGCTGCAATGTGGACCAGAAAAAACTGGAATTTGTCCAGTTTTTTATGAGATAGGCAGCATCGGACACATGTTTCAGGCTTAATATCAATTCTACCACTCTCACTACAAATGAACAGGAACAAAAGACAGAGAAGCGCAGAACACTTACTATTATGTACTTGGACAACACGCTGGGAATTGAAACATCTGTTTATTTGTTTCACTGAATGCTACAGCCAGCAATTCAGAGTCCCATCTCAAAACCTATTACAAATGTCTCTACCTGTAGCCTACATGGCTCAAATTACATTTTGTCTTTAAAGTTTAAAGGGAACATCCGCAACAATTATGCTTTCCTGTCAAGAGGTGACATATGTTGATCAGTAGATAACATCATGGACCAGACTGGAGAGGCCATCTGGACATTTCTACACTTGGTTAGGTTTTTGGGTTTTGTTTTTTTTTTTTGTGCTGACAGACACAGGTATCACAGACTGGACCAGAGTGTGGCAAGTATGAAGTTGAGTGAGCTATCAGTGACCTGTGATGCTTAAGGCTAACCAATTTATGTAGCACAGGTGATCACTCAAGCTAAACTGCATGATATTCGTACACGTGTATCCAAGAGAACATTGCAGTTTGCCTTCATGTACACATCCAAGCAAAACCAAACTACGAATGCCACACCTAAAATTCAGCTGAGCAGACATAAACAAGGTTACAGGGACAGAGAGGGAGGAAATTGAATGGTGGCAAAGACACAAATTAGTGGCTTACATTACACCATAATGGCTCTTTGGCAAAGCAAGGGGGAAGATCATAGAGATCGTTCGCTGGTTCTGACTTAAACAGCATTTACCAGCCTGATAGAGAACGACATTAAACGGGCAGACAGCAGCTAGTCAAAGCCCTGCCTGTCTGAAAAAAAAAGTACTTCTCAGTCTCTGAAAGCACAAACCTACATCCTATCTCACTTCTCGTTTTGGCAGCCACAAATGCAGCAAACACCGGGGTAAGTTTCCACTTCTAGAAGTGATATTTGCAGGTCGATTTTGATTCACCATATTCAGCCGCAGAGCAAGTTAAATAGTGAACCACATTTAATCTTGTGTTAAAGAGACAATAGGTCCGGTGAATTAAAAAAAATAAGAAAATCTATCCTGCAAAGGCTCTTATAAGCTGAACAGTCTCTGCAGGATAGATAGAAAATAGAAAACTGAACATGTTAATGTGCCATATCAAAACACTTTTCTTAAAAGGTTTCCTGTCAGCATGGGAGAACAAAAACTTTACGGTACCAGCATGTATGACTCAAGCCTTTTATAAAGCCACGTGAGTTGGCAAAAATGTCACCACAGCTAGCAAATGCCAAAATAAAAGCCCTTCAGCTACTATGTCCAAGATTTTGTCAGCAGCTGTCATGAACAGTTACCACAACATTGTCAGAGCTTCTTTGACTAGCAGGGGGGGTTTAAATCAGAAAAAATGCCAAAGAGCCTTACCAATTGGCTGGTTGGTAAATTGTTTATCCCGAAGCTCATTAATTAAGTGAGTCGTGTCAAAAACAATTTCAGGATAACAGTGGAAATGTTCTTTGTTTGTAGCCGTGGCATTTAGCTGGAAAAGAAAATCCTGCGATGTTCTGGATGTTTACTCCACCACTCAGGCCATCACATACAGCTGACATGCTCAATCTGTACTGTCTGCCACTTTATATAAAAGCAGGAGCTCAGAGTGTCTAAGTTGCTGGTTTAAAATGATCATTATGAAGTAAATCCTGGTTGTACAATATAGCAGCTACATAACAATGGCACCATATGCATTTTGAGCTGTCTATAAGCCTCTCTTTTACTTTGCATATCCGTCTGCCAATGAGTATGAAAAAGACTTAAAATTAAGTAGTGACTGCACGACCAAGAAGATAATGCTGTTGTTTTCAGTAGTAGCTTATGGAAACTTTCCCCAAGTAGGTGAAATGGCGTGAGGTTGAAGTAACTGTGTAAACTCTACTTGGCCAATCAAAAAGAACCGTGTTTTTAATGGAGAGTTATAAAAAGTAAAACAGGAATAACCCTTAGATGGGGATTCACCAGGCGGAAAGAGTAATATTCAGTTTGCCAGATCACATCATTTCTACTTGATTAGAAAGTAATAAAAATGAAAAAGGCAGAGCTTTGTATACTGTGCAGACTGTAAAGCCCTGTGAGGCAAATTGACAGTTTGTTATATTAGTCTGTATAATTAAAACTAACTGGCTTGGTAAGCTTATCCAGGCTTTACCAAGTATCTTTGCCACAGTCAGTACCCTTATTAAGTTTTGTGTGAAGATGTACTAGTCCAGCACTTTTCTATCAGGCAAATGACCTTTAACCCCCTCCTGAAAGAAGGCCCACATCTGGTAGTATTTAAAAAAAGCAAACAAACATTGTAATCCTGCTGCCTCGGTCTGTAAACCAAACCCTCAAGGGAGAGCTTGTACCAAGTCATTCTGCAGACATCCATCCATCCATCCTGCTACCTTTTCACCACGCTGCATAGTCACTGCACCCGGTGTCTTCCCTAAGAATGTACATGCGCCAACTTCGTCCAGATTACGATGTGATCTCGAAGAACACTAGAGGTTTCACGTTGCCTTGCTTTTACTATTCAGCCTATGTCATCTGCTGTATCTTATATCAGCCAGTTGAAAAGCACAGTGCTTCACATACACAGTTCTACAGTTTCCAGCCGGCGCAAAACAGTGAATGTCCAAGTTCTCGCCAGACATTACATGATCTGATATCTGACACGTTGATATGCAACCTGATGAAATCCTACTGACCTCCGTACACCACAGATTTGAAAGGACACGCTCCTGAATAGGTCCACTTCTTAAAATGCATAACTACTTAGAGAGAAATCACTAAGAAAATTCTTGGATACAGTAAAATGCACACTGTGAACTAAACATAAAAAAGGGGATTTCGTCTGATAATCTGCAAGCATCTCTCGCAAAGAGAAGGAAGCTTTTCTTTGCTTTTGCATTATGCCTCTGGGTGTTACAGTGGTTTAGACTTGTTAACTTGAATACTTTAAATTCCTGCTGCAGTCTTATGCTTCAAAGAAATAGCTTATCAAAACACATGACTAAAAAAAGCACAGAGATTAAGTGGGAAACTGACATTTACCACCCCGACAATGCAATAAGTTCGTCTGGCACAGTACCTCCGCCGCAAGGTACCAATTGTCCAGACTGTGATGGATGGGTGCACAGCGGCAGCTTGAAACATTTATTTATATGAAAATTAGCAGCTTATGCAATGAACTGAAGTACAGTTAACACGAAAGCCAAAGCAAGACGATAGCATGTACTGATTATTCAGCTTCATTTAGAGGTATTGAGTATTTACAGGTTTGATTAACCTACAAGTTACATGCTATATGAGAAGACTCTAAGAAGACTGTGTCCACACTCCCAAGTTTGTCCAGCAGGGCTTTTAAAGCCCAACAATATTAAAAAACCTCAAAAAGTCCCAGCAGTCTGCCACAGTAACTGTTCTACCTGCTGTTCAGTCTCCACAGGCTGCCCCCCAATGCCCTCACTCATATATCTGAAGTGTGTGTGTGTGTGACTTCAGCTAAAGCCTGCAGTGAACTGAAACCACCAGCGCTGTGGCTACAACGAGAGCTAGAATCTTAAGCTATTTATACGCCCAAGCCCAGAGAAATCCGATGCTGGTCTTTCCCACTAAGGAGGGACAGCGAACGAGAGAGAGAAAGATGGACCAGACAGAAAAAAAGGGGGAATAGGAATAGGAATGGACATTATATAGGAAAATAGGAAAAAGGTAGACACAGGCTTGTTCTTGTAGGGGTTGTAGGGGCTGGCTGTCTGCATGTTTACCTTTGTGAGCACTGCATATAGGATGTGTGTACGCGTGTCATCCTGTTTGCTTAGCTACAGCCAAAGAGGTGTAAAAAAAAAAAAAAAAGAAAGAAAGAAAGTCTAGCATCAAAACACAATTTCTTTCACTTCTTCATGGCAGCACAGGTTGGCATTGGATGAGTAATCTCACTTGTGTGTGGCCCAAAGCAAAGGTCACAGTACTTCCAGATGTTTCCTATTATCCCGCAGCACTGACAGGACCTCTGCGGTCACTCGACTCTTTTCCATCACTCACTTCTCAGAATTAAGAAGGAAGGTCATAAGCCAAGAGAAAAAACTATCGGGCACTCATTTCCATTATTGTGTAGGCGGAGCAGGATTCACCGAGACATGGGTCAGCGTGGTCAAAAAAGAAAAACAATCCTAAATGACAACCAACCATATTCACGGCATTTAAGGAAAATCCCTCACATCTACCAGGTATGACGCCACCAACCACATTCCTATCACAGATAGCCTAGTATTTTGGTGCATCAGGGCTGGGAAAATCCAGCTGCGCAGATTAAACCATATCCTGAAGAAAATTCCCATAAATCTACAGAGCTAGGAAGTGATTATTTCACACAAACAAACGAGGGAATGCGCCGCAACAAAAGCTTGAAGAGAGCAGCCATCTTCATAAATAGGAAGCAGCTTGTTTAAATGTGACAGCTTCCGATCTACTCAAAGAGTTAATAGATTTAGAGATTTGCTGCGATAACAGTGAGGGGGAAAAAAATGAATCCTCTAATCCCTCTTTTCACACCCCCCAACCCCCTTCTCACCTCTTGTCCTCACCACTATCCCCACACGCTTCTCTACAGCACATTGGATGAGCTTGTTGGCGCTGGTAATTGCCAAGGGATGAGTGACATGCAGAATGGCTGAGGTGCCAAAGCCGGATAACCATCTCTTTTTGTGTGTGTGTGTCATTGCAATCATTGCAAGTGAGGAGCTGCTCTGCTA